>LDKF01000800.1:23402-38073 GCA_001026735.1 Rotylenchulus reniformis | reverse complement strand
TCGACCTGTTCTGGGACGAGCCGCGCGAGTGGAATGGCGACCAACTCGGCTATACCGTCAACTGCACCATCGCGTCGACTGGCCTACCGCAGCAGGCGGACTTGCAGTCGGTAAACGAAACGCTTCGACGCGGCACCAACCGCGCCTTCTCCTTCTCCGTCCGCAACGGCAAAATCACATGTTTGATTTTCGCAATGAACGACCAGCACTTGGTGGGCGCGCCCTCCGAACCCGCGGAAATTGACGGAAGCGGTAAGCGAACGCGTCAGAGACCTGCGCGCATGTAAACGATAATATTAGGCGTGCGCAATAGATGCGTCATATGGAAATTTTATTCAGAATTCAAACCGTTGATTCGCCTGTTCGCCATCGACTCCACGGACACCCTTGTGGCCATCCAGAACTGGACCATCGAAGCGGCGTCAAAGGGCTCCGGCGGCAGCAAAGCGCGTTTCTTCGCCAAAAACCGCCGGAAGCGTCAGATCCCACACGCGGTAAGCGCGTGTTCCCTTACCGCATTACTCCGTGGTATCGCGGAGGGAGCATACCGCACAATGTAAAACATTTATACACTTTGCGCAGGTGCAATACCAGGCGATGACCTTTGTTGGCAATGAATTGTATGCGGTGCGCAAGGAGCCGGACATGTCGTCCCAGCTGACGCTTGTCAAGCTGGACATCAACCAAGTGGACACCGTTCAGAACAAGGTATCCAGACTATCCCTATACTTGGGGTACTGCATAGATATACATAACATGTTCAACTCACATGGATACACCATCGAGGAGATATATTACTGTATTATACCATATAAAACTTGTTAAGGCATCGTTGTTGGGCGAGTTCGCGCAGGTCGACGCGATGGCAGCGGATTGGGTGGCAAACAGGCTGCTATTGGTCGGCAAGCGAGAGCTGCTTCAGGTTAGGCTTGGATTTTAGGATTTCGAGAATTTTTAAAACTTTGCTGCTTCAAATTTCGAGTTTTTTCTGCCTTTCATAGATCCAACTGGACCAGCTGCAGCAGGACGCGCCCAACACAATTACACCTCGAAAGTTGTTCGCGCTGTCGCTGGGCGCCCAAGACGCCAAACAGATTGTCTATGACCCATTCACAAAGTTAGATGATTGTTGGCATCCATTTTATTAAACCAAGCGAAAAGTTGATAAATCCAAAAACTTGGACCTAGATACTTTAAATTAAGCGACTAAAGTAAAATAGCTATCAAATCCACCCTGTTTAATCACTTATTTACTTTTTAGCACAGCCTATTTGTTGACCAAAAATGGCTCGTTATTTTCGTTGGACCTGAACCATGGCACCGAGACTAATCTGGAGCTGACCACCGGATGTCTACGGCAAAAGGTGAGAAATTATCCTGCTGATCAGTGATCAGGGGGATTGGCACTCTTGATCACTCTTGAATGGAGAATTCTGGTCCAGACCATCACCTCCATTGTGGGCGAATTTGTGTGGAACAAGGCCGCCTCGCCCCAGCTGTACGCACTCACCTGGAACGGACTCATCGAGCTCAAGCTGGGCTCCGACACGTGTCCGGACATCAACGTGGACTGGTCCCTATTCGGAGGTGAGCGAAACATTTTTTCAACAATACAGTAGCCAGACAACCAATACTGTAATATTGACCAAAAAGGATTATAGTTGTGGATTTTTTGGATCCTGTAAATGGTATAAGCTAGACAAGAATTGACCAATGTCTGTTATAGTACCTATGCAAGACGATCATATTGACCTAACTATGTAGCAACAATCTTTATCAGTGTTGTAAACCGTTTTTACAAAAATTTTAGGCTTATATGGTGTTAGGACGTTAAAAAAGTGCCAAATGACAAAATTTGGACGAAAACTTTTCTTGAAGCATGCTAGGTCAAAAGTATAAAAGGCAAAGTTATGTAAAATTTTGTGCCATTTCTTATGGGTTTTTTTATTTTTTGGAAATTCGGCCAAAAAGTTCGAAATATCCCCTAAATTCGGCCAAAAAGTTCGAAATATCCCCTAAATTCGGCCAAAAAGTTCGAAATATCCCATAAATACACTATTTTTATTATTTCAGGAAAATTTCGAAAAATAAAATTACCTTAAGAAAGAGCATAAAATTCTGCACAATGGCTTTTCATATCTTTGGCCTAGCAAGTTTCAAAAAAAGTTTCGGCTAAGCGTTTGCATTTGACACTTTTTTGTTGTTGTTGTTGTTAGCTAATTCTTCGTAGATAATTTACACTCACTGCCTTAAAAACTATTTTATCCTTCAGAAAGTGGTCTGAAGGCAATCTCGCTGTTCACGGTAGCGGACAAGGTGTTTGTGTTCGCCACAGCCAATGATCTGCTGGTGTACGATCGTCTATCCGCGGCAGTGTCCCAGTTCCCGATCCCGAGTCCGCCGATCCGCCAACTGCTCGCGGTGTCCCAATCCTCGCAGCCGTTTCCGGACCGCGACTGTTTCCAACTGCCGCCCGCCACCCAGATCAGCTTCACTCTGCGCAACGAGGGTACTATATAAGTTGTAGCATATTATTTGATACAGTTACCTATTGATACGGTAGATATATGCTATACAGTATGCCTCTCCCTTATAGGTCGAACAGGCGCCATTGTCGAGGTGCAGGAGCCGCAGCTTGAGCCCGGAGCCCCTGAGTGCGCGAATCTATCCCAGCCCAACACGCAATATGAGGTGCACTTCCGCAAGCGCGGCACGGACAAGGAGAAGATGGTACGGTCGAGCAGCAACAAAACCGTGGTGGACAACGGGGTGCTGGAGAGGACCACGAGGTACGGTAATATATATAGTATAGGGTACGGTACTAATGTAGAAAATCGAAACAGATCATTTCCCCCTCCCCCGGTCGTTCCTCCCCCGCGCTAGAAAAATGATTATAACTTTATTTCGGGGAAACCCTATAGTAATGAGTTTGGTGTCAAAAGATAGCCCCAAATGTCTGCTATAAACTTGCAAGAACAACTAATCGATTTGAACAAGTAGGAAAATAAGTTATGGCCAGAGCATTGGCCAAAACCACGATTTTTTTGGCTAACTTGGTCATAACTTTTTTTCTACTTGACCAAATTGGATAATTGTTCCTGCAAGTTCAGACAGGAACTGAGGGCTATCTTTTGACGCCAAATCCCTTTGAATTCCTTTTTTGCATCCATGAAAGGGATGGAAAAATTACCTTCTTATCGGAAGTGCGGTTCTACAGTACTTCGAAACACTTACAGTTATGACGTGAGTGTCGGCTGGCTGAACCGCTACTGGCCCGCGCAGGGCCAATCTGAAGCGAAATTGTTGCACACCGGTTTCGGTTATCCATCTGCGCCCAAGGAGCCGCGCGCGCTGGCGCTAACGCCGGACACGGTTTTGCTCAGCTGGCAGCTGCCGGACCTGCTCAGTGCACCGGCACCGGAGATCCGTTACAGAGTAAGCGGAGGAGAAGAATAAACGCCCAATGTGTAACCAATTTGCCTTTAATTACTGTCCAAAGTTCTCGGGGTCTAGTATAAAAATAATCTTGGTAAACCCATACCATATCCATTTCTAGAAACGATAAGCTAAACTAAAGTTTGGCGCCCAGATCAGTCAGCAGAGCCCTGCGCTGTCCAATCCAGTGCCAGTCCAAGTGCGCCCCATGGAGCCCAATGGGCCCAGCCATTTTGCGCAAGCATTGGCCGAGGTGGTGCCCTGCGAGGCCAACCCGTGCCAGGCCAAAGTGCCGAACTTGCGCCCATCCACAGATTACCACTTCTGGGTAGGCTTAGAGAATTTATTAGGCATATCTATCACAGAAAAATTCACCAATCCAAATCATTTTTCCTCGAATTTTCCATTCATTTTTTCGTCTTTTGATGAATTTATTCCAATATCTGAATCTTAAGGTGGCCGCCCTACATATCAGCAGATTGAACGCAGAAGATGCAGAAGCGACGTCGCAGGAGACGCAGGCACATACGCTGGACATCCCGGGCACCCTGCGTCTCGAAAATGTGACCAGTGACTCGATGTTCCTCCGGTGGAACACTCTGCCCGCCGGTGTGGACCTGCTCAGCTCGCCCTCGTCACATTTTGTCCACATTTCCATCCAATATCGACAGGTGAGGCTCAATATTAGTCTACCAAGTAGGTGCATAGTGGGGGGGGGGGCAGCGGCTCAAGACGCATTCAACTCAAGACTCGAAATTGACTTGATTGGGTCCGGAATCCGGATTTCATCATAAGTTTTATATTATGCAGAGTTGGGCTATTATAAATTTTATGGTAAACATTTTGGAAAAAATTTAGGAGGAGGAGGGAATCTCCCTACTAAAGGGGCTATCGGAGAAAATTTTGAAAAATATTGATTTTTAAAGAAAATTGTCATTTTTTCTTCAAATTTTCAAAGTCGAAAGTACAGTTAAGTTAGGGGCTCAAATCCATGGGTCGAATCCATGATCAATGAATATCCATGAGCTGCTTATATTAGGGATCACACCCAAGGGTCTAATTGTGCGCTCTTAAGCTGACGTGAGTGAGTATAATTCGATAATCTAAACTCCCTGCGTTTAGAGTGGCGTTGACGCATCTTGGACGGAAGTGCACAACTCAACATTTACGCCAACGGAATGGCCCCAGCGTTTTGTGCTGGTGGACCAGTTGCGTCCTTCTACTGCTTATGACTACCGCTACGCAGCGGAATACAGCGTCAATATGAGCGCGAACGGCGCCTCATCAGGCGGAACGCAGGAAAATGGTGGTGCTGAAGGGAAATCGAACATTCAACTGCAACAGCAGCAAAATAAGGACACAACCACTACACCACTGACAACAACGACGCGGAAACCGATGATGCCCATGTTGGCTATGTTGACCGACACGTTCTTCCAGCAGAGCCAACAGGCCAGGACCAAAGGTAGAATCCATGATAATGGAAAGGTTATACCATAAAACAGGGTATAACAACAAATCTTTCATGGTAGGGTAGACATGCGCATGAATTTGAGATTATCAAACTTAAGTTTATTGTATGCTTTAAAACTAGCCCCAGGACTACCGTACCCACGAGCCGATACTTTTGTTATACACTAATCTTTTACCCTTAATTTTTAAGCGGGAACACCATCTGCTCCGCTGGATGTGAAGTTGGCCAATGAGCCGGACGGTGTTTGGACCCTGCGTTGGTCAGAACCCAATTCGGACGGTGGCGAACCCATCCAGAACTATGCGGTGGAATATCGGTATGGAGACACTATGGTTGGGTTGGAATATCTATGATTATATCACCATGGATTCTATTCATTATTTATTTTTATGGATTATTTGCAGGGCCAATGGTCAGCCGGAATGGGAGATTGCGGAACGCGGTCTGCCACCGGACCGGCTGTTCTGGCGCGTCGCATGGGCCGAAACGCACGCGCGTCATGGCAAAGCGGCGCCCAGTGACGAGGAGCTCGCCCAGGGCGCATTCCGTGTCCGTGCCGCCAACGCGGAAGGCTTCGGCGAGTTCGGCTACACCCCAACTGCGTCCGGTGACGCTGACGCAGACACCGGGCTCAGGACGCGTTCGCGCGGTGCTCTCAACGCGTGGCTGTACGTGCTCGGAACGATCGCGCTAATGTTATTGCTCGCTTGTGGCGGCGCCATCGGATTCTGTAAGTGCATCAAAAAATGCGTCATGTACGCACTATTTGTTGGCAGTGCGTTGGAAGGTTGCGGAACGCCGTCGCCTGCGTCAAAAGTTGCACAAACCCATCTGTCTGCAGAGCATCGGCCAACAAATTCAGTTTCCGCAATCGTCGCATAAGTTTTCGCCCGAAGTGCAAAATGAGCTGAAAAGTAAGTGGTTGAAATTCTAAAATAGTAGGTTATATGTACAATATCTAATGTCATATTACAGTGCCTACCAGTGCTGGATACCGTACCGCATACCGCTACCGCATACCGCCAAATACCGCGTTTTTGGCCCATACCGCGTACCGCATACCGCTACCGCTTTTTGACCCGATACCGCGGAAAATACACCCCTAACAATGGGGGTCTCCGACCAAAAATGCACCCCTAAGAATGGCATTTTTACTAAAAAATCGAGAAAAAATTGACTAATTTTTCAACAAGCTGAGTCCGATTTTTCAAAATTTTCTCCGGCGGGGCCCCTATCGGGACCGCCGTATCCTCTATATAATACATTGAAATTTCTGAAAAATTGTCCAATTTTCTTAAAGGAATTGGCTCAAATTTTCAAAATTTTATATCATACTTATCACACACAGATATCACACTTATTAGAAAAATCTGTTTTCCTAGAAAAATGACCAAGTACCTTAAGAAATTCATTAATTTTTCAAAAGAACCATACTGTACTCCTTAACACAGTGAAATTTGCTTAACAAAAGCTTCAGAAAAATGGAAATTTCTTAGCAAAGGGGTCCCATTTTTCTAATTTTTTCTTCGGAATCTCTCGACTTTTGTGAACGGCTTTTTTTCGTCTGCTAGTTTGATTGTTGATGATTTAGGAAAGAGCTTATTGACAGAAAATGTCGAAAACCTTTATTTTGCACCACAACATCAAACTTTACAATTTAGATTATGAATAAAAAAATTTCAATGTATTTTCAAAAATACCGCATACCGTTACCGCATACCGCAAATACCGTGTTTTTAGCCCATACCGCATATCGCATACCGCTACCGCTTTTTAAAAAAATTTTACCGCATACCGCTACCGCTTTTTGAAAAAAAAATTTCAACAGCCCTGGTGCCTACCCCATTATTTTTGCATGGCTGAAAAAGAACATTTTATCCTTTATATATAAGATAGCTAAAATGCTATACGGTATCTATTTAATACTAATGTATTTATTTATAGAATAATTTAAAACATATAATAGCTACAGAGTAGATTGGTAGAAAGTACTTTCTTCTACTCAATTTTGCAGCATTACCAAGGGTCACCGCAGACAGTGTCAAGGCCACCAAGCAGCTGGGCATGGGCAGCTTTGGACGAGTTTGTGAGGTGGGGAATACATATTTATACAATGCCAAAAAAGATTGACAATCTAGCCTCTTAAAGTGGCGAGCTTGTAGCTTTATTGCATAAATTACATCTTTGTAATTTACAATATTCAACACTATACATATATCATGTCTAGGAAATCATGGTATTATTCACAGTATGACAGTATCTTGGTACTTTTTACATTGTATGGACACCTTTTTTCTGTAGGGCTTCATGAAAACGGGTGATGACCACGGTGGCGGCGGTGGTGCAGCAACAGCTGGTGGTACTTCCACAGTTCGGGTGGCCATCAAGTACCTGAAGGACAACAGCGAAGACAATCGCGTCAAATTCCTCAAGGAGGCCATCCTTATGAAGTTGGTCATGCAAATCTTCGTGTCAAAAATTCATTTTTTAATTTTTAGCAATTTTGACCATCCGAACATTGTGAAGTTGTTGGGCGTATGCATGGAAGGCGAACATTTCCTGGTGCTGGAGCTGATGGACGGCGGTGACATGCGCAACTTTCTGCGACAATCGTAAGTGTTAGTACTACTCGAGACACTCGGTCTATACGTATCGTGGACCATAGCACCTTAATACAGTAATTTTTTTCATCAATAGTTTAATATAAGCTTTATATTGAAAGATATCCTTCTCCCAAAAATATCCTTAAAAATTTAGAAAAAATAAATATACATTATCAAAACTTTAAACTTTTTTCTACACATTTCGAGTATTCAGTCTCGGTTTTGACTCTCGAACCCAGAAAAGACTCTAGTTTTGTGGGTCTCGGACTTGAATCTTTGGGAACATATCTCGGTTTCGATATCGATTCTCGAGAAATTTTCGGTCTCGATCAGTGGTAACGACTATCAATTTACGGCATGCAATTCCTTATGTCCTTCAGGCGACCGCGTAGGTCGCGCGCCTCGCGCGTGTGCCTGCGCGACCTGATCGCAATGGCGGTGGATGTCGGGCGGGGCTGCGTGTACCTGGAGAAGTACAAGCATGTGCATCGGGACCTGGCGGCACGCAACTGCCTGATCTCCTCCACCACCTGCCCACAAAGGGTGACCAAGATTGCAGACTTTGGCCACGCTCGCGAGCTGTTCATGGACGACTACTACCGCTTCCGGGGAGGGGTATGGAAGAGATTTCAAATAAAAAAGACAGTGAACTTAAATGCTAGAATTAAAACCCAAGGTTTTGGGAAAATCTTACTTTGGCCATCCAATTCTAAAACTTTTTTATCCATATTAGGCTAAAAAATTGGCCATCATTTTTCCTATTTTTATTTTTGGCCAATGATGATTTAAAAATTTTAGATTAAATGAACAAAGACGTTTTATATGCACGAATTTAGCTGTTCGGATTTCCATGAATTTTTTGAAATTAAAAAAGACCATTTTTCGATTTTTTGACAATCAAGGCTTACTTAAACGGTTGGAAAAACGGGACAACAAAGAGTCGCTATTGGTTTGCACATAGGACGCGTTACCGCTGCGCTGGTTGTCCCCTGAGGTGATCAACCAGGGTCTGTTCACATCGAAGAGTGATGTGTGGGCATTCGGTGTGCTGTTGTGGGAGATTGTCACACTCGGGGACCAGCCCTACACCACCATGACCAACACGGAGGCGAGTATATTCTTATGGGGTTTACTCTGTAATCTACCATAGATCGCCAAAGTACCATGGCTTATAAAATTGACACTACCATGACCTATAAAAACACCAATGGTAGTATATATCTACAGCAGTATGATGCTTTCTCCTTTAACATGTCCTTTACCGTACTCCATACTCGTTACTCTAATAATGGTACTCATACAATATACAATATACCCTTGGAGGTGTTGGCTCGGCTGAGTGCCGGCGTCACCCTGGACCGGCCCCCGGACTGTCCATCTGAGTTGCATGAGATCATGCGTGCCACCTGGATTGTGGACCCCGAGAAGCGGCCCACCTTTGCGGACATCCAGCCCCGCATGGAGACAATCCGGGGCTTCCCCGCATTTCAGGTACGGGGGTCAAGCCTCAGTTTCCATTCTCGAATCTCTAAAATTTTTCAATCCCGAACTAATCACTCCTAATGAACTTTTACTCCATTATATGATATTAGTAAATGCTCTGCTTACGATACAAAAAATTACAATTGTACCTTGATCACCACCCATCGTAACCGTGATTTAACCTTTTTTATTCTCGCAGTCTCGCGACCCGTTCCCGCCCTCCACCGACAACTTCTACTTTGACACCTCCCAAAATTCGAGCACCTCCACCACCAAGGGCGGCGGCGGTGGTGATGGTGGCTACACCTCCACAACCACCACAAATGGCGAGGGCGGCGATTCGTCTGCGGGGTGCCAATTTGAAAAGAGCAACGGTAAGACAAATACAATGTATGGGACACGTAGATACTCGCACTTATTAGCGGGTATCACTTCCGGTACTTACATTGTATTTTTAAAGAAGGGCTGAACTTACCATTTTTAGGCATTTCTTCCTGAACTCTAATCCTCATTGATCTGATCATAAAAATCACCCTCACTAGAATTTGAGCACATGTTCCGATCACTCCCCTACCGGGGACTCTTTTCTAATAAATGAAAAATTCCAGTTCTGGCATCTAATGGTAAAAATTCTTTTCTAATACTAAATAACCACCGAATTGGTTGGAAATTTCTAACTTAATGGAACGGATTTTTGCCAGATTGACAACAAAAATAATGGAACGGCCGATTGGCATTTAGAAACCCCAAAAGTCAAATTCATAATGTAAGATTCAGCATTTATTGGAATGTTGGAAGACTTAATCCACCTTGATAAGACACTATGTATAACCTTACCCCATTATTGGTCAAGATCGATTATTCTTTTTGATATGGACACAACGGCATTTTTATCAATTTTCAGACAGTCTTTCCGCCGGTGATGCCAAACAACAACAACAACGGCTTCAAAGATCACGACAGTTTGGCACAATGCCACACTACAGTAACAGTACCCATCCATCTACCTCATCACATCCTCCGACTACTGCTGCAACAGGTGGCCCTTCCGCCGTTTCCTGGGCCACCACCAGCACCGGTCTGGACTCGTCCGAGTACGAGGTGCCAAGGCCTTCGGCCCAACGACGCGTGATGACCCTACCGTACCATAATTCCGCATCCTCATCCGGCACGGGCGGGATACGGTATGCATATTTGGCCAAATATGATATTATGTAATACACAAGTAAACTACAAAAACTGACCAATTTTATAAGAAGTGCGCTAAATAGAATTTACACTAGAAATATTTTATGAAGAAGTTGGCCGTATATTCTAGGTGAAACACAAATTTGATCACATATACCTTTGCGTAGTTACTAATTAATCACATCGACTTTTAGGGGATTCGGTGAATGTAGAATAAAAGAAGTCTATATAAATGCCTAAAATATATAGTATATTTCGACCTCTAACCGAGATCGGCCCCAGTCCAAAAAATACCAGGGATCCTTGCCATTTTAGCTATTTTTCAAGGCATCTTGAGTCCAAGCTTGGTAGATTATCAACCTTGATCCTTGATTCTTTTAATTTTTGGAGATTTTAAGATATATTATTTATGTATGCATGTATGATAGTTACAAAGACCTCGTTAGCTTTTCAAAATGTAAAATACCAATTTTTCAGTATCCAAAATCAGCGCCGTCCTTCCGCCGGCTTCCACCACAACGATGCCTTCATTGTGGACTCGTCCTTGGACGATGTTCGGGGTCTGAACCATTCATTTCCCGGCACCCCAAGGGACGACGACACGACCCCATCTACTCCCCGGTTTGGGGCATCCTCGTCACGAGTCAGCCGGGTCTGACATGTTTTTTCATCTTTACAATGTGTGATATTGTAAAAAAGTACATAGTAACACAGTAACTATACCATGGTATCTGCACTGAAAATCGAATCAAATCAAGGAACTGGTCTAGGTGTTTAGCTTTTCCTAACTTCTAAGTTTATAGGTTGGTTTTTCCAGGTTAAATTTATAGATCTAGTTTTTTTAGGCTTTTGCTTAATGAAGCCCAGATCTAGATGTGATGGTATAGGATTAAAAAAATTTCTCGCTTTCTTTCTGCGTGTCATATTATTGTATAAAATAGCAAGATGGTGATGATATGTCAGGTTTAGGATTATAGAGCTTAATATATTTTTTAAATTTTGAAAATTCAAGCTTCTTTTCTTAAGTGGAGAAAAATTTTGAAAGTTCAGGCTTATTTTCTTAAGAAAATTGAGCATTTTTTATGCTTTAGAACATTTTTTATGAGGAAATTTCAATGTATTATTGGGTGCAGAGGAGAACATTTTTTTCAGAATTTAGGTCCTCTTCTTAAGAAAATTGATCATTTTTAATCGAAATTCCAAATATTAAAAATGTTGCAAAGTCAAAAATGTGGAAAAATGTGGCAAGATGGTCAAAAATGGCAAATGCTCCACATATGTAAATGTGGCTGTTTCGTCACACTGCGTTTTAATAAACAAAAAAAAACTTTTCCATTTCGATATACCATGGTATATTTATTGCTATTTTTATACTTTATATTATATTAATTGTTGTATATTCATATTCTGACACCTTCTATGCCATATAATTTATTACCATGGTACTTTATCAATTTGGCCCCTTTCACTTGTTCCACCAACCCATCCAATGCCCGGTCTTGCCCTTCATTCTTATACGAAATCCATCTTATAAAACCTCTATATTTTTCACTTCTACAATTCGATATTCCATTACTGTACTGTTGTGATAATATCTACGCAAGTGTATACTGTAATATATGGTATTTACATCCACAGGGATTCTTTTTTGTTGTTGTTCTTTATTTGTTGTATAAAATATTAAAAAAAACAAATATGTACTTTCCTATAATTTTTATTTTGCATAAACTTTAACTAATAAAAGTATTATTTAAAAAAAAATTATAAAAAAGGACAGATAAAAAAGAGAGAAAGAGAAATAAATTTGATGGATAGAGAGGGGAAATGTGAATTATAAAAGAAAAACAGAAATTGGGAAAATCCAAAGTTGAATTAGAAAATGAAATAGACGGTTTTAAAATCGGCGGCTCGTGCTTGGAGCAGTGGATATGACCAGATTTCATTCACAGCCCACTAGACGAAAGTTCGAATCGTCAGCGAGAAAAAAAGGTTTTTTATGGCCGGAATGGAAATTCAATTCGAAAGGTAAAATTAAATTGAACAATTTTAAGGTTGGATTCCATGTTGTAACACGTTAAAAATTAGGGCGGCTCTGGAAAAATTTTTTAATAGAAACTTTATATGGCTAGCCATTTCGGCTACAACAATAGCAACACATAAAATTCGCGTCAGAAAAATGTGAAAATCCCTTTAAGTTATAATTTTTTGAAGCGATTTTTAGAATAAATCTCCGTGCGATCACACATTGTGAGGAATGAGCAATTGGAGCGGATATTTATTCGGATTAGGTGGGGTTCCATGCCCACTCCAAGCAAGGAGTGACACGCCTACTTATTAGATGAAAAGAGTAGGAAGTAGGACAAAGAAAGGGGAAAGAGGCTCCAAAGCGCCAGCAACCAATCGCTTCGAAACATTCTGACTCCAAAAAAGGTTAGATTTCCATATTTTTCTGACGCGGATTTTACATACACATCGGCAGAACTTAAGTGGTGGGTCCATTAGGGAGGAAGGTCACTCGCGCCACCTTTCACCTGACACCGCCACTCTTTGTCCCATCTTCCGTCGATTCTTTGGGTGCGCATTGCGAGATTTTTTTTCTTTCAGGATGACTAACATAATTTCCTCTCTCCGTGTCAAGAAAAATTTTTGTTGAAAAGAAAAAAAATCTGATGCTTAATAATAGGTTAGCAACATGTTCGACCCAGCTAAGTAGGACTTAGGATTAGGTCGATATACTGATGGACTAACCACACTGGACATCTTTACCAAATAGTAAAAATGAGCTTTTGACTAGTTAGTCTCCTTAACTAACTTATTATACTTACTAAATTACTTATACAAGTACTTATTTAAGTCGTAATTTTTTATGCGTCAACTATTTTTGACACCAAGGTCCAGGGTGGCGATTTTACCCTGAAAACATGGCATTTGCCATGAAAAAGGGGTCTTCGCCATGTTTTTGCCATGATTTGCCATGATTTTAATTTTTTCCAAAAAATGGTCAAATTTCTTAAAAAGGGGGCTTAAATCCTCAAAATTTTCTCCGGCGGCCCCTAACGGGACCGCCGACACCTCTTAATATAATGAAATTATAGCTGTCGCCATAAAAAATGTTTCAATTTATTTCAAGTTATATCCTGAAGTGAAAGAAAATAGCATGCAAAAAAAAGAGAACAGAAAAGAAATTAGTATAGAAAAGAATTTTGCTTCAAAATATAGTTTCAAAAAATTGAAAGATTTTTTATGGCAACAGGCATACTTCTGAAACTAAGCAAAAAAATGTTCAATTTTCTTATGGAAAAAGTCTAAAATTGCAAAATTTTTCTCCGGCGGCTCCTATCGGAGCCGCCGACACCGCCTCGATGCTATAAGTAAAATTTAATCCAAAAAAATTTATCGCGAAAACGTTCACAAAAAATGTGAAAATGAAGTGAATGAAATTAAAATTTCTCATCCGAGAAATATGAAAAATTTATTTATTATTGAATTGAACCAATTTTAAAAAAAAAGTTTTAAAAGAATGCCATGTTTTTGCCATGATTTTGAAAATTTTTGCCATGATTTTGCCATGTTTTTTACTGCCGGCGCCATGTTTTTGGAGTTTGGAGATCGCCACCCTGCCAAGGTCATATGTTGCGGTTGAGTGATAAGCGCTCATGGCCCGCTAAATGGCCACAAATGAGCCCAAGCTCA
Source organism: Rotylenchulus reniformis (assembly GCA_001026735.1). Classification (NCBI taxonomy): domain Eukaryota; kingdom Metazoa; phylum Nematoda; class Chromadorea; order Rhabditida; family Hoplolaimidae; genus Rotylenchulus; species Rotylenchulus reniformis. Next base: position 24,198 of record LDKF01000800.1, on the reverse strand, counting down.
TCCGAATCAGTCCATGTGAAAATACGTATGATTATCTTGCCCATAACTTTTCCCCAATGGGCCAATTTGAATGAACTTGAGTTCGCTTTGTAGCTAATTTTATGCTATATATTTTTTAAACATTTTTTGGTCTGAAGTGAATTATTGCGATTTCTCGGCTCTAATGTTGTCCCTTACCTACCTTTTTTTGCTATATTTATCCCCCAATTTTCTGCGTTCTCTATTCACCATTTTTAGTGTCTGCTCTGGTGAGAGAACCCAAAAATCAATGTTCTTGTCATCTCACAAAGAAGCTAGAGAATGGTGAGAGACCAGTGGAGTGTATAGTGACAGAGAAAGGGAGCACCAAGGAAATAGTGTGGTGTGTGTGGCTCACAGAGAATATTTTTAGGTTTATTCGCCGCCATCGTCGCATTATTTTTTGCCCTCACCCCATCTCGCATCACAGCACAATTGTTCCATTCATTCATTTCCCATCCCCTAAAACAATTATTTTATTTTATGAACAACTTTTTGACAGATTTATTATTTGATTGAGTATTTTCAACGAAATTTGTTGCAATAAAAAAAGTTTCGCTTCGAAAAATTATTTTAAATAATGGCTACTATTGCCATTTCAAATTCCCAAAGCCATAATTCCCTCATAAATTTAATGTTTTTACTTACCTAATGGGCCAGAAATCAAAAAATAAATTTATTTATTTCTTTAAGAAATTTGTAGATCTATAAACCCTCCCTAAAAAAGCAAATTAAGCCTTACTAAGCCAAAAATTTTAAAAGTAAATTATGAAAATTT
>LDKF01000800.1:0-20797 GCA_001026735.1 Rotylenchulus reniformis | reverse complement strand
ACAACCTGTGGACCTTCACCGCCGTCCGCTTCCTCGTCAACTTCTTCAACGCCGGCACAATGGTAATATATTTGCCGGATTTAGTCCGACGATTTTTTCCTTTCAATCAAACACTCTGCAGGTCACCCTGGTAGTGTTCACCTCGGAGCATTACCCGAAAAACCATCGATTCTGCCTTACGAACCTTATAACATGGTAAGCAGTTTACATGATAAATGTGCAATTACCTATCTTGGCACCTTGCCATGCCATTTCCTATAGTTTTCTTGCCATTCCCCATCCATCTTGATAAAAATTGGCACCCTAACTTTTTTGGTCACTTCCCTTATTACACTGATAATGGTGTTAGGTATATATCATATTTGTACAATATCCAGGACCATACATGGAGGGGGGAGCGTGTCAGAAGTTGGGCCTTGCGAATGAGAGGGGAGGGAGTAGAGGGTGGTCAAAAACATGAAAAAATGGCCAAAATTTCTCAAAAATATGTTTCTTAGATGTTTTTCTGATAATTTTCAAACTGTAAGCAGATTAAATTGGTCCAAAAAATAGCGATAAATTTTTTATGGCGAGTATGCCTTTGGGGAGAGACTATCCAATTATCTACCGCTGCAGCCACGCCGCAAAATTTTTAAAAGCACTTTGGCGTTTTCTTAAGAAATTGATATTTTTGTTTATAAGTTAAGGCAATTTTTGACTAGGGTGAAGCGGAACCGGAACTTTTTACAAAAACCGGAACCGGAACTGGCCGGAACCAAGAAAACCGGAACCGGAACCGGAGCCAAGTTTTTTGACCGGAACCGGTCGGAACCAGCATTTTAAGCCAAAAATTACTATTTTTTTAAAAATTTTTAATTTAGCAAATAATATCCTTTAATAAAATTTAAAAAAACAAAAAATTTTGCTCGTTTTTAGCAGGAAATCTTTTCTACAGGGTGCGCCAAAAGTCCTTGCACTCATTAAATTTTTAGTATATTTTTTATTAATTGACAAAATAACAATCAAATACTGCCAAAAGATGCCCAACAAAATAGGGTACAAATATAATCAATAAGTTTCAAAGATCCTGCTCTTGGCCAAGAAATCAAGACAAATTCGCGCGGAAATTTTTTTTGCAAAAGCGCCGCAGCCTTTTTGATTTGATTTGATTTATCTGCCATAAGGCGACGTTCCAGAAAAATATGCAAACAATAAATAAATGATCAGGTGAGCAAAGATCGTCAAATAAAATAAGACAATAACGAACAAATGCCCATAAGATTCATGCGCCGGGAGTCAGGCGTGTCAAATATGGGGTAAGATCAATGGATTCAAGGAGCTTAACAAAATCTTTTGGAGATGACTTACGCACTTTCTCTGGGAGTCTCGAGTATTGTATAGGAACTCTTATGAAAAAGGAATTATGTCTGATCTGATTAGTCACAGAAGGGACAAAAATTTTGAAAGGATCATTTCTGGTTCTTGATTCTTTGATGGAAAAGGAATTTTGATAATTAATTTTTACATGCCCATGCAGGATTTTATGGAAAAGGATAAAATCAGCTTTTAATCTGCGAATTTGGAGTGAGTCAAATTTGTATTTTTTGAGTAATATTGAATATTCTGGAGGGATTGTTCCCGGATGGGAACGACCATAAACAATACGCAAAAATATTTTTTGTATTTTTTCGAGCAATTCAATGTCTTTTTTAAGGAATGGATTAAAAACCGAAGAGGCAAATTCAATTAAAGGCAAAATGTAAGTTTTATAAAGTTGGATAAGAACATTATGATTGTTGGTTTTAATTCCTCTTAATATGGTAAATAGTGTTTTGTTAGCATTACTGACAATTATTTCAATATGACTTTTCCATTTTAGGTCCGAAGTGAAATAAACACCCAAGTCCCGAACCGGCTCATCTTTTTGGACGGTCAGAATTTTGGAATTGTTAAGATAATAATCAGAATGCTGATTTTTTGAACCTATGTGCAAAACTCGGCACTTTTCAGGCGCAATTTTCAGACCTTTCAGCATAGCATATCTCTCAAGTTTTGCAATAAAATTTTGGAGGCTTTCGGAAAAGTGTGGATTTTTTGAAGTAGAATAAGCCTTTAAATCATCAGCAAACAATTTAATTTCTACATTATCTGTCTCACAAAATTTCGGAAGATCCGAAATATATAAAATAAACAACAAAGGGCCGAGCACGGATCCCTGAGGGACACCGCTCGTTATATCTTTTTTTGCTGAAAAGCTATTCTGGACTTTGACTTGGAAAGTTCTTCCTGAAAGATAATTTTCGAGCCATTGATATAAAACTCCACCAATTCCGATCTCTTTTAATTTGTTAAGTAATTTGTCATGGGGAATCGTATCAAATGCTTTCGAGAAATCAAAATAAATTACATCAATGACCTCGCGATTTTCGAGGGCATTAGAAAAATCATTAAAAGTTTCCAAAAGTTGCGTAGTAACGGATTTCTCTGCCCTAAAGCCATGTTGTGAGTTCGGTAAAATTTTTAATTTGTCAGCATGTGCCAGAATAATCTTATAGATTATTCTTTCCATGATTTTTGATATAGGACAAAGCAAAGAAATTGGTCTGAAATCGGACAATTCAGATGGATTTGGTTTTTTGGGAATTGGACAGATTATTGATTCTTTCCAAATAGATGGAATACTTCCAGACATAGATGAAAAAGAGAGAATATAAAAAATTGGATATGCTAAAGAATTAGCACAATTTCTAAGAAATATTTCAGGAATTCCATCGGGTGAAAGATTATTTTTATTTTGAAAATTGTTTAGGATATCTAAAATATCATTTTGGAAAAAATTGATGGAATTTATGGTAGAGGTATTGTGGATAAGATTAATAAAATCAAAAGATGAATTGGAAGGAGAGAAAGTTTTTTGAAAAAAGGAAGAAAGGAGTTCGGCTTTTTCATTTGGAGAAGAAATTAATTTGTTATTTTCATCAGTAAGAATGGGTATTTTTACTGATTTAGATTTTAAAAATGATGAAACATATTGAAATTTAGCTTTAATATTACTAAATTTTTTATTCTCTCTGTTTTTCAGGTATCTCTGGATTTCGGAATCAATTTTATGAGAAATATCTTTAAATTTTCAGGAATTCATTTTCAGGCTTTTTTCAGGAATTTTAGGCCAAACTTTAAGAAATGCAAAGCAAAGCGATACCAATTTTTGGATAGAGTAGCACACGTTATGGACTTCAAAATGGTCAAAGCAGAATAATTCATCCTAGTTGGAAAGATTGAAAAGAAGGGTCATTTTTAGTCTGATATGAAATCGAAAAAATGGGTCTAACACTAGTCCTAAATTTCGAGGGCTTTGTGGGTGGCATCTAAATCCTAATGAAAAATTCACTCTCGTGCTATTAAAGTAGCATATAGAATGAGGTTTCAAAACACCCCAAAGAATATCACCGAAGTAATAATTTTTATTGAGTTTAACCCTAGGGGATCCAAAAATCAGGGGTTTTTGTTTGTTGGAAAAAATCCGGCTCAAACCATAATTGAAGTTGGATTTTTGATATGACTGCCAATACGATCGGAAAGAGCAGCTTTTTCTGCATATTATAGGCCATCTTGATGGTGATGATGGTCCCGGTTATAAAAAATTTTTCGTCTGGGAGAAGGATGGGGGGTACCTGTGGCGCCTTTGCAAAAAATGTTCCGCGCGAATTTGTCTTGATTTCTTGGCCAAGAGCAGGATCTTTGAAACTTATTGATTATATTTGTACCCTATTTTGTTGGACATCTTTTGACAGTATTTGATTATTATTTTGTTAATTAATTAAAAAGATATTAAAAATTTAATGAGTGCAAAGACTTTTGGCGCACCCTGTAGATTCTCTAAAAGATTGTTTAATTTTCAACTTTCAAAAATTAGAAAATATTAGAAATTTTAAATCGAGCGGCAAAAAATTCAATCTATGAAATTTTTCGCCAGTGAAATTTTTTCATTTAAAAATTGAGGCTTTTAGATGTAATCCAGAATGGCCCAATTTTCTTAATAAATGACCCAATTTTTCCAATTTAAAAAATTTCGAAAAAATTTGGTTGTGGGAGGGTGGAGGAGAGAAGAGGACGATAGTCAGAAGACAGAAAAAGTATCGTAGAAAGAACATCAATTGATTAATAATAGAGGGAGGGGCGGGAAAATTTTGCTTTTTTGGAAGAAAAAATTCAGATTTCTTAAGAAAATTTCACCAATTTTTCGGCCAAAAATGCCATTCTTAGGGGTGTATGTTTGGTTCCGGTTCCGACCGGTTTGAAAACCGGAACCGGTAGGTTCCGGGTTTATGAGAATCGGAACCGGAACTTTAGTTCCGGGGGGACCGGGAGTTCCGGACCGGTTCCGGTTCCGCTCAACCCTATTTTTGACGAATTTTCCACATTATTATGCGGAGCCGGCGGGGCCGAAGGGATCGCCGAAGAAATTTCCAAAATTTAGACCATTTTCTTAAGAAATTTGACTACTTTTGTTTAAGGAAAGTTTCAAGGAAAGCTGAAATTTCATTATTTTGGGGGTTGCGGCGGCTCCGATAGGAGCAGCCGGAGAATTTTTTGAGAAAATAGAGCCATTTCTTTAGAAAGTTTGATCAATTTTTTCGAATCGATTTTTCCCCCTCCTTTTTCTCCGATCCCCACCTCCGTGCGAATGGCGAGTAATATCCTCCCTGACCCCCCCCTTGTGCACCTATGTCCGGCTGGATATGTTTACTTACCTCCACTCCCACTACTTTACCCTTGCCCAATCCCCGCTATCGAGTCATTGGGCTCCATCCGATTTGGTCTAGACATTGTTGAAATTCGAGAAATTGTCCAATTTTTGACATCAAATTCATTGACTCCAACCACAGGTCCCCCAACTTTGTGCTGTTCGCCCTGATGGCCTGGGCCGCAGGCGACTGGCGTTGGCTGCAACGCGTGTCCGCCGCGTTCGCCTGTCCGTGCATCGCCATTCTGGCCTTTCTCAGCGAGTCGCCGAGGTTCCTGATCCAATCCCGACGGATGGCCGAGGCGAAGGCGGCCATCATGCGCATGCATCGCATCGATGGTGGGCCAAATTATTTGGGGAAAAATATTCATTATTTTTTTGTGTTTTTTTTACAATTTTTAACCACTCAAATTATAAGGCGAAATTGGATCTAAATTTTTACAAACTAATAAAATGATTCAACTCTTGCCCTATAAAGGTCGACCATGTGACGAATCAGTGCTGGACATGGTATTGGAGCGAGAAGAACGCCAACATTTGGAAGCCTCTAAGAAGCAGAAAAAATACAATTATGTAAGCGGGAAAAACATGGCAAATTCTTTAAAAATATGGCAAAATTGGCAAAAAATGGCATACCTATATATGGCAACCATTTTCAATAAACAAATTTCTAGGACAAATTTCTAGGAAACCTTGTTATAAGTTGCATTTTACAGCTCCACCTCTTCTACACATGGCGTTTTGCTCGCTACACCCTGGCACTGGCATTCAGTTTTCTCGTCGTTTCACTGCTGAATTACTCACTCCTCTACAACATGGAGAAACTGTAAGCAAGCCACCAAAAACATATTAGCGTGTCCTCTAATTATCCATCACTGCAGCTTTTTTATTATTATTAGTACCGTAATCAGCACCATAACTCTCATTCTTGGTACAGCACATCGCTCCAATTTGTGCAAAAAAGTGCATTTTGAGCGTCTGCCCTGTCTGTCATCCACTCTCTCGTCGCGCTCTTTTCCCTCTCCCTTGTTTACACACTCTTTCTTTTTTCTTATGTCTGTCTTACATGAGTTACTACGGAAAACCTACCCTCCCAAACTTCCAATTGAACTGTTTACATTCCAATCCGTTTATTTTTTCTATAAAGCAATAAAACCGAGTTTAATCCGTTTAAATGATTAAGCACAGCCTTATCTACAAATCCGGGCGTCTTTTGGCAATATTAGTTTGATTTACACGAAATGGCAGCGGCATACTTTTGAGTTAGGTGTTTCGTTATTTTGTTCATTTCGATCAGAGATTTCTGACATTCCTCCTCTGCCCGAAAGAGGGAGCAATAAAAAGAAACAGATAAAGCAAGGCAGACACGCAGAGAAAGACAAACTACGAAACGCCGACTAAAACCTATAAAAGAACAAGAACGCCGACTAAAGCCTATAAAAGAACAAGGACCATTAGCAATGGAAAAATTAAAATAAAACAAATTGATTTTCTTAAAAAAAGGAATTGATTTTCTCGAATATTTCTTAATTCTGTTTAGTTCTCCTCATTTAATACAAGTTTTATAAAAGGTTTTGTTTGACCGATTTGAAAATATTTGTAAAAAATACATCGCCAAATCCGCCGAATGAATTTGAACGTGAAAGAAGTTTGATCCCTAATTGCACTTTTTTGCACCAATTGGAGCGCTGTGGTACAGTATAGGATGCGAATCATGATACTATAATAACAAGAAATCAAAATTCAATTTCACGGTACCTAATGGTAATCCTTCCGCAGATCCGGCTCGCTGTACCTGAATGGCATCTTCATGGGCGCCTTCCGCTACTCCATGAACCTGGCCATTGCGTTCGGGGACCTGCGTTTCAAGTGGCTGGGACGCAAGTTCGCCCATTTCCTAGCGGATGCACTTGCGGCCGCTGCACTGCTACTCTACATCGGGCTGGAACTACTCGGTAATTATACGTTAAGGATACTGTAGCTTCTATATAATATATACTGTAAAGATTAATGACTTGGGTTCAGAGATATGAAGGGAAGTTGGTTAGATAACTTTTATTTTTTTTCTCTCCAAACAATACTGAAATAATATATTTTGTTCTGGGAATCGAACCCACTACTCGCCTCTGCGAAATCCGGCTACCATTTTAAATAGTGCCAAATGGAAAAATTTGGCCGAAAACTTTTTTAAAGCTTCAAAGATATATAGTATTAAAATTTGAACATTTTATTTTAATTTTTCGAAATTTGGACAAAAAGTTCGAAAATTTCGTGAAAACCCCTATTTTTCGGTATTTCAGAAAATTTTGAACGTTTTGGCCGATTTTTCGGCTTTTCTTCCAAATTTGGGGTCATTTTCACAGATCTCCGCACCTCGCTGGCCCTTCTGGCCAACTGTGCCGTCCTCTCCGTCATCGGCTTCTGCTCCTTGCTTTACACCACCAACGGGTTGGCCGCCAACGAGCTGTTCCCCACCGGAATCCGCAATGCCTCTTTCTCTTTTGGCCAAGTGCTCACCCGGGTCGGCGTTGTTTTGGCCCCACAACTGTTCTTCTTGGTAAGAAAAATGTTGATGGGGTGCAAATCTTCAACAATTTTACCATTTCTTGGTATTTATAGCTCCAACAGTAGGGTTTATACTTAAAAGTGCTCAATAATTTCATTGGTATTCTCATCATTGGTATTCTACGAATCATTGGTATTCTACAAAATTGGACTAAAATTTTCAGATCGGCTATATTGTCAAGATTTTTATAGTCCATATCGTTATACATTCCAAAAAAATATTCGAGCTATTCATAACGACTTTACATAGCTCGTTCTAATGATATAAAAAACTGTCCATTATTTTGTTACAAATATTTTTTTCCAATTTTCAGGCCGACTTCTGGGGTCTTCTGCCCTATTTGGTGTTGATGGTGTTGGCCATCTCGGATGCACTGTTCTTCCAAGTAAATTGAAAAATGAAAAAATAAATCCGAAAATGTCTTTTAGTTCAATGTGGTCGAGACCAAGGGCCGTCCGATGGTGTCTCGGTTTCCGGACAAGGAGGAGCGCATCTTTTACAACAAGTTGCGCCGGGCGCGCGGGCGCAAAGCGGATGTGGAGTTGTTGCCCAGGGGAGGCGCGGATGCAGGCGCGCCTGCAGCAGAAGCGCAGGCGCCGGAGGCCGAGAAAAAGTGATCGATCGGAGTGATCAGAAATGGGGAATAGTGAGTGATCAGGGTCCTAGGCTTCCCAATATTAGGCCTAAAGTGATCAGAAATATAGAGAGGTTTATAATGATCCCGAGATGAGCTTAAAAATGAACAAATTATCGAACACAAACGGGAATAAGTATGAACTCCCAAAAATTTGGTGAAAGGAATGATCAGCATGCCCCAAAAGGGAAAAAGGCTAGTTTAAGAAAAAGTGAACATAATCATCGGAAACAGCAGGTGGACCACTCCTTAAAATGGGTTTTTGACTGGAATGTAAAAACTGACTGGAATTAAACAGCCAAAACTGACTGGAATGGAAATAAGTCACGATTGGTCATCAAGGTATCAAAAAATTGGGGGGGGGGGGNGGGGGAGTTTGCAAAGTGATCAAAAAAGGGAAATGGTGACCAAAGATCAGAATCCAGCTCATAAGGATCCTTCTTCAAAGTAATTATAGGTGCCTTTGGGTTTGTTTTAAACTGATGAACTTTTGTATTTTTGGGTTGTTTGTACTATTTTTTCATCGGGCATTTAGGTATATCCATTTTGTGGCGCTAGTATGAAGACGGACCATTTTGGGACTCTAATTTTTTTGAGTACCCGGTACTCAAACTTGATTTTAATTAATAAAATGTTAAAAATATTCGAGTTTGAGTACCGGGTACTCAAAAAAATTGGAGTCCCAAAATGGTCCGTCTTCATACTAGCGCCCATTTTGTTCTTGCATTGTTAAAGCTTTTTTGTTTTTGTTAGCATCTCTATTAAAATTAAAATGGCCCTCAGTTAAAGTTTCATTGTTATTTGACATATGTTGAAGCGATTTTCTTTAATTTTCTGGCATTTTATCTATTCTTCAGAAAATCGTTTCAAAACCTTTGACTATCAATTGAGCATGGTTACTTTTTTTGTTTCCAAATTTCTCTCTCTCTCTCTTTTGCCTTGTCTACAAACTTTCGACATGATCCCATACCATTCATTATTTTTTGTCTTTATTTTTTTTCGAAAAACAGTTGAATAAATATTTTTTGTTGGATTTATATGGAATTATTATTGTTAGAAAGTGAATGAAAGTGGCTATTAATATTTTTTAAAAGCTAGGTTATGCAGCAATTTATGGTCCATTTTCGCCTTTTATTTTTTGAATTCCTTGAAAATAAAATTATCGAAAATATTATCATTTTTCCAAAATTTTTGGACCTTTTCAAGGCATTTATAAGGTTAGATTTTCAAAAAAAAAATTAAATTTGATTAGCCACAGTTTAGCAATTTTGGAGAAAGGCCCAATTTGGCACTAATGAAAGAAAAGATTAGTAATGCCAACGATGTCAATTATGGATTGATCATTTCTTGTCTTTGGGTACGAGGATACGCGAATAAGCCACCACCTCCCATAAAATTTCTATACCTAAAATAAAATTTCGTAACTCCAAAGTGCAAAAAATAAAAAATAAATATTTGCCCAAATTTTAAGGGCCATATTTCGCAACTTTTATTTTTCCTTCTACATTCTTACCAATAGTAATTATAATCAATCGGGAAATTATTCAATGAATAGGTGGTACATACATAACTGGTCTCGTTTTCCTAACAATAACCCCTCATCAGAATCATTGGCCATGAATGGGGTTGTCGTTCCCGAAGAATGCATTTTTCCCATTGTTATCCCATACAATGGAAAAATTTTTTGATTAATAATTTTCCCATAAATTTTTCACTTTAAACCGTCCAATTCATAAATTAGAAATTTATTTTCCAGAATGACTAGCCTAATTAGTTATGATTTTAGCTTTTCGTTCATTTTGGCATATTTGAATTTCAATAAATATTTCTAAAAATTTTAACCTTTGATCAGATCCGTGATATCACATTCTTTTTCATCCTTTTTTGATTCCAAAAAAGAATTTAAAAATATTTGCATTTTATGGCCATAATGGCCCTTTTTCAACACCCTTAATGCTCCTTTTTAACGACCAACGATCGCATGGATGGATTTTTGAAAATCGAATCATAATCATATCGTATTTTCAATAGAAAAAATGAAAATTTAAGATTAGAATTTCGGTGTAAAAAAACCGAAGTCGGAAATTTTTTTAAAGTTTTCGCCTTTAAAATTTAATCCCACTTGTGTATATATTTTGAATTTTTACCTTGTAGATATACATAGAGAAAATAAAGAAATTAGGGAGGATTGGAAATTTATTTAAAAAAAATTCCATCCTTTTTTATTATTAAATTTACAGAAGTTGCCATCTTTATGGGTGAATTTTTTGGTTTTTTTCGAAAATTCAAAATTAAATTTTTAGCTTCAAAAAATGGCCGAAACCCCGAAAATCGACTGTGGGTGTCTGTCACCAGTGCCAATTTTTTTTTCCAATTTTTTAGAAATCTGATCCTGATCCAAGGGTTTAAATCATTAAAAATTTTCTGGCCTGATCCGACTCCCGGAATCAGGATCAGATCAGATTATTGTGGATCATAAAAAAATAAAGAGAATTTCCATTTCTCTAAATAAACAATTTAAAAAAATACCAAAATTATGCCAAAAATAAACAATCACTCGAAAAAAGTGGTCCAGATGTGATCTGATCTGATCCTGGGATTTCAAAATAATCTGATCCAAGACCTTGGATCAGTCATATCAAATCAGATCAGCAGATCCGTATCAGATCATGTGGATCGGATTATATTTGTGGATCACGGGAAAACTGCCTGACTGTCATGTTTCACCTCCACCCACGCCGTCCCCGTTTATTTAATCCCATATTTCCATAATCACATTCAATTCAAACTCTGGTTTATAGGGGCCGAATAATAATTTTAATGATGAATAATATAACGATAACAACAACAAACAACAAAAGATTAACACCAATTTAGTTTCATATTTTTCTTATTATTGTTTATTGTTTTTCGAAAAAATCCCAAAAAAATTCCCGCAAGCTTTTGGATTCAAAAAATAGGACATTTACGCAATATTTTCGGTTTAATAATTTAAATGCAAAATTTTGGTTCCTTGAGGCGTTAAAAAACTAGCCACTTTGGCCAAAATTTCCGGGAATGTTTTTAAACATTCCTAGGTCAAGATAAAATGCGCAGAAATTATGTCCGGATTTTTTTTATTTTTGAAAGTCCAATTTTCGCAAATTAGAAATTGTTATTTTTATTGAAAATCTAATAAATTTATACCAGATTTTCGATAAAGCGCCAAATTTCCCGAAAATCGGCTCCATCTCCATCCCTGGGTAATGGAAGCGGAGTGGGGTACCTGTCACTGCCTGTCACCCCGCCACTAACCACCCTTTAATCCCATATTTTTCACTAATTAAATTCAATTTAATTGCAAGTACAACTAGTGGGAGGGGAACAAAAAATTTTAATGATTATAATAGAAAAACAATAACAAAAGATTAAATTCCGCGCCAATTTTTGGTTTTTATGATCGAACTCCCCCCTCCCTCATCACGAAGGGGATCATTTTGACCAAATTTTCGAAGAAAATGAATCAAAAAATTATTTTGTTGGACTCAAAAACAAAATTTTCGCAATTTTGAATTAAATTTTTAAAATAATGGCTAAAATTTTCGGTGCCAAAGAGTTAAAAAATCTGCATTTTTGGCAGTTATACCCGGGATTTTTTAATCTATCTAGTCCATAACTTCAATTGTTAAAATAAAAAAAAACTATGGCCGAAACTTTTTTCGAATTTCCAATAAAAAGGCGAAATTTTACGAAAGCCATAGATTATCGACAATTTAAAAATTTTCGATAATTTTCTCGGAATTTCAACTAAATATATATCAAAAATATGTGGATTTTTGTTTTTTGATTTTTAGCCCAGCAAAATTTAAAAAATGCGATTTTGTCTTTCGATTGGCCTAAATGTCGCTTTTACGTCCAATACAACTTTTCTACCAATTTTGGAAATAATTTCCTTAAGTTTATTTTTTCCATAAATTCTCTTTAAAATCGCTACAATCTTCTCCTCAAAAAATGTAATCAAAAATTGCAAAAAATCAATTTTCTCCTTTACAAAAAATGCTTTTTTGACTATGCAAACAAAAAATTGTACAGAAAAGTGAGGCTACAGAAGCACCAATATAATAAGTCGAAAAAACATGTAAGCTGTGCATACAAGAACACCATTCAGCAGAGTGGAAAATCATAAATTTGCCATTTTTCACAAATCGGCATTTTTCAATTAGAAAATTGCAATTTTTTAATAATTAAAAATCGTGAAAAAATTGGATCCTTTGGGATATAAAATCTCAATAAGTTGTTTTCCATAATCCGAAGTGGCGGCCAAAAATTTGTTTTTAAAATTAAAAAAATACCCATTAATAATAAGGCCAGAGGGCTAAATTGCGCGAATTTTAGAACTTACAATTTTTTGCGCAGATTTATGCCACATTTTTTGCTGTCCATTTTCTGCATATTTCTGCTGCTATTTTTCGACATTCCAGCCGCCATAATTGGTGTGCTTTGCTCGCCCATCCCAAAGCCTACCGAGCCAATCTACTGTTATGGTAAAATCTTATACAAAAATAGGCCCCCATGAATGGTATATGAAAAATTATCATCTGATTCTTAAACGAGTGTTCCCATGATTTTATATTTTATTTTCTTTGAAAATTAAAAAATAATAAGATAAAATTAAGAAAACCGATTTTCGGCACCACGGTTTTAATAAGTTATATCTCTGTATAATTTGCATATTTTTCAGTACTTGCGCATTAAAAAATAGCAAATCCATCGATGCAGGACGTCAAAAAAAACACTTATGCCAATCTGGCCAAACTTTTTTTGAAGCCTATTTTCAGATATTTTCGAAAATTTTTGAACTTTTTGTTCGAATTTCTAAAAATTGGGAATACCAGAAGATAGAGTATAAATTCTGCACAATTTTACTTTTTTACGTTGGCCTGGTAAGCTTCAAAAACAGTTTTGGTCTGATTGGCACAGGTGGCGGTTTTTTTAACGCCCTAGCACCGATGGATTTGCTATTTAAAAATGCACAATCACTCTTTTTTATTAGTAATAGGACGGGCTTTCAATAGGGGGGGGGAGAGGGGTGAGAAGATAAACCTTTACCCACCTAATAATTTTTTTTTGGAAATAACAGGGGAAAACCTGCGTAAAATCCTAAATAGGTACCCTATTTCCTCTAATATAATGACAACCTCTTACTTATATAATGACAACCTCTAATATACTGACAATGGCTAGTATAGATTGAAAAATATAGTGACACCCTCTAATATAATGACAACCTCTAATATAGTGACTACCTCTATATCAAATATGAATTATATAACATGATATTCATTACTTTTCAGTTAGCTTGGACAAATAAATAGCTCCTAAATCTGGACCTAAATCTAGGTTTTCTAGGTTTCCAGATTTTCCCAAGGTTTTTTCATGGAAAAACCAAGCTTAAACTTTTTAAAACATATGTAGTTCTTTATGATCTATGTTTTTTTCATTTTTCGAATTTATTGACTATTACTAATAGGCATATTTTTGGGAGAGGAAGGGGCTATTTAGCAGAGTAAAATGATCATTTAATATCATTAGCAAATAATGATCCAATATGTACATAAATCTGACTGTTCCAGATATTTCAAAAATTAAAACTGATCCTGATCTGATCCAGGATCTCGGACTAAAGCAGATCAGGATCAGCATCGATCGGAAGGTGATTGAAAAATATAATGACAACCTCTATTAGAATGACAAACTCAAATATAATGACTCCTTTCGGATGAGGTTGAAAAATATAATGACATGTCATTATATTAGAGGAAATACGGTACCCTTAGGAGGTGTCTATTTTTTTTCTTAAATTTTACACTCCCACAGCACCCATCTGGCACGCCTCGGGCGACGACTGTGTGCTGGACCTGCACTTTGAGCCTTCCGTGGGCATGTGCTGCTCCAATAGTGCTGTGCCGGAGCTGGACTTGGTCCGAACCTATGACAAACTTCCTCCTCAACAAGACGACTCAAAATCAAAAAATGGACTTTAAATAAATATAATAATTTGTTTTCTCTTTTATGGCCGAATATGTACCACAGTGTATATGTTGTAGCCGATTCTGCATTTCAGTCGATTCTGCATCGGTGAACCGAACATTGCCAAACATGGGGGTAAAATGGTTTGAAACCCAAAACCAAATGTCCAAACCGTTTGTTTGGGGTGTCTGTCTATAATCAACAAAAATTGTTCAGCCGAACATGGCCAAAACATCATCCGAACATCAAAATATCGATAAAAAATATGCATTTGATGTTTTGACCATGTTCGGATGGACAATTTTTGTTGAAACTTTCAGAATATGTTGTAGACCCCCAAACAAACGGTTTGGACATTTGGTTTTGGGTTTCAAACCATTTGACCCCCATGTTTGGCAAATGTTTGGTTCACCGATGCAGAATCGGCTGAAAATGCAGAATCGACTACAACATATATACCGTTAAAGGAGATTAAATTACCATGGGAGATTAAATTACCATGGGAGATTAAATCACCATAGAAAGTTTACTCTAACTAATTAAATGACCATGGGGAGATTAAATTACCATGGGGAGATTAAAATACCATATGAAATTTGGAATACCGTTAACGCTTCCTTAAATCATTTAATAAAAGATATTTACAAACCATTTTTGCAACTAATTTTACATTATTTTATGATAGTTGCAATATTATTTTTAGAATAATGTGTGCTCAAATTAATTTTGTCGACATTAGTGAAGAATCAGAAAATAGCGAAACTGAGGACCTACTCAGCCAAAGAAAAGCCTTTCTTCATTTTCAATAAAAAAGAAGCTTGAAATTATCGAATACAAACGTCAAAATTCATGGACAAACACATTGAGTGATGGGTCGATTGAATTTTAATTTTTGATTTAAATAAAATTTTATCAGGACAGTGGCGGTTTTAGGGGGGGGGCAAGCCCGAAAAATAAAATTTTTTCGGGGGGTTGGGGGAGGAAAAAAGAGGAAAAATCGAAAAAGAGGAAAAAAAGTTGATCAATTTTTCTTAAAAAATTCGTCTAAAATCTCAAAAATTTTTCCCGGCGGCCCCTATCGAGACCGGCGGACCCCTAAAATTGATAAATTTACCATAAATTTGCTAAATTTTTAGAGAAAAATGAAAAATACACCCCTAAGAATCGACTTTTCATCCAAAAATACACCCCTAAAAATGAACATTTCAAAATTTCTGCCAGCATGCGTACCCCCTCCAAGCCCCTGGACATTGGTACCCCCTCCAAGCCGAAATCCTAGAACCGCCCCTGCATCAGGATAAGGTTGAAAAATTTAATGGTACCCTCTAATTTAGTGGTACCTTTCGGCCGAGATTGAAAATTTTTATGGTATACCATTAAATTAGAGGAAATACGGTATTCTCCTCTTTATGCATATTTGTTCAATTCGGGTTCAATAAAATTTTATTTTTTGTATACAAAAACCCGACTCGGTTTATCCACTTTAAACCGTTTAGAAAATTCGTAAATAATATTTGTTAATTTTGGAGCCTAACTAAACAAATAGATATTTTAAAGCGAGGACCAATATTTTGATCGATTTTTCTGAAAAACTATTACCAAATTCAAGTCCTTTCTTTGTCTCATTGTTTTTTTCATCTGAGACCTGTCATCTTACCAAGGATGGGTTTTTTTTATTTTATAAAACCATATGAAATAAATTTTATTCTCATGTATACTATGAAAACATTTTAAGAGTCGGACTGGTCATGAATTTTTGGATTCTAAAAGTCGTTCTAAAGTTCTTGAAAAAATAGGAATTCGACAATCAAATGAAACACAAATGAGCTGATTATGTGCCAAGATTTTTAGTAAAATATCTCATTACATTAATGTAGAATGGAAAATATTCTGTATTATCTATATATATTTTCCGTGCTGAGTCGTTTCAGCGAAAAGTGCAAAAATGGGCGTTTCAGCGAAAAGTGCAAAAATAAAGTAACAGTCCCAGAAAACTTTTTTGTTAGGCCTGTTAGACCAAAAGTATAAAAGGAAAAATTATACAGAATTTCATGCTGATTCTGGTGGTAAAAATTTTTTTCACAATAATCACAAATTCGAGTTTTTTCGGAAAATTTCGATATTATGGTCGGAATTTCAGAAAAATTTTTTATACCACCAGAATCTGCATAAATTCTGCATAATTTTTCCTTTTATACTTTTGGTCTATTTTTTTGAAACGACATAGCACCATATATTTTTATGAATCATTGCATTCTCAATTCATAGCAGAACCGCAGCCCCATTTTGTGGTGTTTTTGCGCAATTTTTTTCGACTGTCACGTCATCACCAGTCGCGCGATCATCACAATTTCCAGAAAATTATATAGAATTGCAACGATTTTTTTTTCAAAAATTACGATTTTACACCTTTTTTGTCTGTTTTTCGATCCAAAACCTGGTTTTAACTGATTTTTGTCAATTTTTTTAAACCAGATTGATCACTTTTTTGGAACACACCTCGCGCGAATGACGTCATCGCTATCCGATGGGTTGTAAAACCTGCTTGCTCCTCCTCCATCCTCTGACGAAAATCATTCTTCATTCCATTCCTGGGAAGATCCATTGCCTTCCATAAACATTTTCTTTGGGATTTACCCTTCAATTTTCTCAGATCATTGGGTACCTGTCTAGTTTGTTAGATCAGCTTTTTTTCTACAATTTTTCCCTATAAAGTATTTAGTTGATTCTGAATCTGTTAGACATATAAATGCATCAAAGGATATCCCTCGATAGGATTTGAACTTTCGTCTTACATGTCCGCCAAGCTATACGATAATTCATTCGGGTTGCTTAGGGACCTCTCCATAAAACGATCATCTAATCTAATTCCATTTTTTATACAATTTTTCATTTTTCCTAGCATTATACATATTTCAAAATAATTTTAGGGATAGACCCACAATTAGATTTGAGTAACCTATAGTAGGGCCCGCAATCATATGGAAATCCATATTTTTTCTGAGCACTCATAATGGCCTGAAAATCACGAAAACACATTTTTAGCTTTATTAGAACTTTCTAGACATCATTTTATAATCAGGGCCCGGATTTTTATGCGCAAAAATTTGCAAAATATGCGCATAAAATATGCACGTAAAAATGCCAAAATATGCGCAAAATATGCTCAAAATTGCCAAAATATGCACAAAATATGCAAAAAATGGCCAAATATGAATGAAAAAAATCGAATTTTTTTTTCAAATTGCAAAAAATGCGTAAAACTATGAAATATATCAAAATTTCACTCATTGCAGTTGTAAACAGGGTGTCTAGATCCAAACCATAAAAATACGGCATTTTTCAATTTTTGGTCCAAAAAATACGGTAAAAATACGACAATTTATGAGGAAAATACGGCAAAAAATACGGCAGATTTATAAACCTTTAAAAATCAAAAAAAAATATTCATTTATTCCACATATTTTTCGCTAGTTTTGACTTTGTCAAGCAATTTGTTGGTTCGAAATAAAGAGATCGTATGCACTGGTACAATCAAAATCTGAATTAAATTTTATGGAAACAAGACTATTGAACAATTTCATTTTCATTCGGTTGCGTTCATTGGTCTTCAGATTCTTTGCCACCGGAAAAATTGACTCGCAAAAAGCAGATTCCAAATGTCTATTTGCGGAACTCCGCTTTTTTGTAAAAAATTATTTTACGTGGGGGGGGGGNAAGTAACTGTATGGGATGCCGGCGGTCCCGATAGGGGCCGCCGGAGAAAAATTTTGAGATTTCGGGTCATTTTCTTAAGAAAATTAATCATTTTTTGTCAAAATGCCAAATTTTCAAAAATACGGCAAAATACGGCATTGGGGAAAAATACGGAAAAAATACGGCGAGAGGGTCAAAAATACGGCAAATGCCGTATAAATACGGCTATTTAGACACCCTGGTTGTAAACAATGTACATTTCAATGTGTTCCGGAGTAAAACTGTCGTTGACATGCTTGGCAGAAAATCACTTTGCCATCGGAGGTGTAAACATCCTTGCCACCAATTCTGTCAATCCATTGGCGAAATTGAGCCGATTTTGATAGTTTTTTAGACATAATTGATTAATTTTTCTCTAAAAAATAAAAGGTGTAAAATTTAAGGAAAATGGAAAATAATGCCATTTTAAGGTTCATTTTTTCATTTTTCAAAAATTGGTCCAAAATTTGAAAAATATGCTCAAAAATTCCAAAATATGCGGAAAATTTTTCCAAAAATGCCAAAAATATGCGGAATATGCTCAAAATATGCGAAATATGCAAAATATGCACAAAAAGTTGAAAATATGCAAAAATATGCAGTTAGAAATCCATGCTAGAGCGTTCAAAACATGCTAAAAACATGCTTTACGTGGTTTTCAAGCTGTTCTGAGCTAGCAAAAAAAATATGCATTTGCATAAAAATCCGCTCCCTACTGATAAGTCTACCGTTTGACAGTAAACGAACTATCTACACTTGTCTGACTCTTGTCTACCCTGTGAGAGCATTATTATGTATTTTAAAATGTCCAATAATGTTTCAGCCCAACAATAGAAGCCCAAAAATTATTTTATCTTCTTTTATTTATTGTGGAATTGTTGAACCAAGGTCGAAAATAAATATATTTTTAAAACATAGTAAAAATGCATTAACTCGTCCTGTTCCCTGTCGCCCTGTTTATAATCCATATTTTCCATATTTTCCCATATTTCGGACTTTTTGTCCATATTCGATATTTTCCGTATTTTCGTCCATATTTCGTCATTCTTTAAGAAAATTCTTAAACAAAAATGCAATAAAATCCGAAAATTTATGATTTTTTGGAAAAAAAATTTGGAAAAAATTTTTACAAAAAAAAATTCTCGGAAAAAATTACAGTTAATTTTCTTTAAGAAAAATTACAGTTAACATTCTTTAAGAAAATATGAAATTAAACTATTTTTTCCTCCGTAAATTCATTTTAAATATTAAAAATGATTTTTAGAAGAAAAATTTTCATTTTTTCTGCCAAAATTTCGCCAATTTTTATGCATATTTTCCATATTTTTGTCCATATTTGGAGAAAATTTCGTATTTTCGTCCATATTCGGCGATTTTTTATTCATATTTTATGGCCATATTTCGTAATTTTTTGTCCATATGATTGCGGGCCCTACCTATTAGTCATAGTTAAAAAGACCCATTCAGGTAAGACCTTTTAAAAAATCGGAAAGTCATTTTTGATATTGCTTTATTTTCTTATGATGTGCTTATTAGATTCGAACTTATGCTTTTGCGAAATATGATTATGAGTCTTGCACCACTGCGCCATGGATCGCGTCGTACCCAAGAAAATTATAAAGCTCATCCTCATCACCCCTGCGAGAAAATCCATGTGCAATTTGTCACTTTTTTCACATTTTCAGATCCTCAGATCAGCTTTTGCTGATTGATTGCCCACAATTTTCAACAGCAGCAGCCGATCGGCGGGTGAAGAAAAGAAGAAGATCCGTGATCTTCCCCCATCGCCGTCGTCTGATCGTTAAAAAAGCGATCGACGCGGACGGACCAGAGCGAAGAACTGACTACAACACATAAGAGAATGACCACCAAAACACTTGAGATCTGCTGCTGAGAATAGCCCCCCCCCCCTCCTACAAAAGTTAATCCCAAAGCTGATCCTCATTCATCCGACCGACGAAGAAGCAGCTCTTTCTTCTTCATCTTCACCCTCTTCCATATTCATCAACCTCATCTGTTGCCGCCTTGTCCCTTTTTTGCACATAAGGTAGAATAATAAACTTACTGAAGAGGATGGTTCACCAAAAAGGTGCTAGGAAGTTAAAAAAGTACCAAATGGGGTGTTAAAAAGTGGCAAATGCAAAATTTTGGCCGAAAACTTTTTAAGACTTGCTAATCCAAAAAGTATAAAAAGCCATTGTGTAGAATTTTATGTTCTTTCTTCTGTTGTATTTTTAATTTTTCGAAATTCGAACAAAAAGTTCGAAATTTTCATCAAAAACCCTTTTTTTTGATATTTTCGAAATTTTTCGAACATTTTGTCCGAATTTGGGAAAATAAAAAACCAAAAGATAGATTCTGCACATGGCATTTACAATTTCGGTGGTCTAGCAAGTCTTTAAAAAAGTTTTTGGCCAAGTTTTGTATTATTTTTTGAAGGCTCTAGTATCAGCTAATTAAGGCCATTAGTTTATAAACCTTGCATATATGTAGAAATATACCTAGGCACACAAAGCTATTCACCGATATTTTGCTTGAATTTTTATTTTTAATATTTTTTGAGAGAGAACAGGGATAATAAGGCCAAAATTGGATGCGCTTACCCAACATTTTTGGTTTTGGAAAAAAGTTCTGAAGAATCTAGTCTGAATTGCGCCATTTTTGATACTCAACTCCATTCCCCTTCCTAATTCACCAGTTCCATGGATCAACCTTTTCATCAAATCTCATTGTCCATGGGCTCATTGGCATTGTATCTGTTGATGAGTTCCTGCGGCACTATCTTTGGACAACAACAATTTTTGCCCAGTGGCCATCCACAACGACTTTGGGTATGGATTGGAACGGTGCTTGCGCGTTACTAAAAAATAGCAAATAGTCGCGTTACTAAAAAAAGCGCAAATCCCATCAGATAGGTAACTGTCGCGTTACTAAAAAAAGCGCAAATCCCACAAAAAAAGGCTGACCATTCACCATGAATAGAATTACTAAATGACTAAAGAGTCAAAACGACCAAATAAGTGAATAAATAAAAAAATCCTTTCTTGAAAATTAGAAAAATAGGCATTTATTTAAGAAGGGTTTATTTTTTTTCTAATTTTAGAGAAAAATTAAATCTTCAAATTTT
>LDKF01000799.1:82526-94554 GCA_001026735.1 Rotylenchulus reniformis | reverse complement strand
GATAATTTTATTAAAAATTTCGAATAAGAGATCAATTTTCTGAGCTGGCTAGCAAAAAAAAATGAAAGGGGAAAATTGTTTAAATGATTTTCTCAATCATATATCTATTCCGGTAAGCCCATCCTACAAGGAAATTCTCCAAATGTGCCAGACAGATCAGGAGAAAAGGGAAGAAAAAATTGGCCATTTTTGTTCAGAAAAATGGCCCAATTTTCAAGATTTTCTCAGGCGCCGGCATCTCTTTGTACAGTAAAAATTTAATTTTCATGAGAAAATGGCCTAAAAACTTATTAAAATTTTCGCAGGCTGTGAAATTCATCCTTGTGCTCTCGCCTCAATTTTTTTCTGGATGTCCCTAAGTCCATAAGCTTTTATGTGATATCTGAATCAAATTCCCCCCCTCCCCACCTGTTGCTTGTCCTCCGCCTTGTTTATGGGTTCGAACACGATCGGTCGTCGGAAGTAGGATTTGCGTTTGGCCGCTCCTTTGGGCGCGACAGTTCCTCCTCCGCCCGCTTCGCCCTCTTCGTCCTCGTCAGCAGTTGCCGTCTCATCCGCAGTTTCATACGGATCAACGGCGGGCAACGACACCGGACTGAGGCTACGGAAGCCAGACGGCGAAAGGTCCTGAAGGAAAAAATAAAATAAAAATTATAATTGTTCCTCCATTCTTTTTTTTTATTGATCATGACATTGGTCCATGTCCAAGGTAGGGAAGGAAAAAACTAATTTTACTCTTGAAAATTGCTTTTTTTAGTTCCCTAGTCTATCCCAGGACAATTAGAGCAAAAAGTTAAGGCCAAAACACAATTGGCCAATTCCCCTTCCTAAAAATTTTCAGAAACTAAAAAATGAGCTAAAATCGCTAAAATTTTCTCTCCCGTATCTTTTAGCACTTATGGTACAGTGTATGTTTCGTTCCCTTCATTTGTGCTTCTTTTCTTTTCTCTTTCTTTCCCCCTTCTCCTCTTCCGAATAAAAATACTCCTTAAAATATCTTGTCACGATCTTGAAGACATTACGCCACAATTCCAGGGGAAATCAAAATATTCAAAATGATCTGACAAAACCCGGTGAAAGAAAGAATATAAAAAAGGAAAAAGTGATTTTGGTGAGGAAAAATAAGAATTTATGGAAAATTAATAAGTGTGAATTTTTTGGGGGAAAAAANAAAAAACCACACACCCTGCGCTTTGTGTTGCTGTCTGCGTTCGCTTGGTCCACACGGAATCGGTTGTGCTGTTGGCGGATGATCGCATGGGCGGCGTTGAAGTGTTTCTGCAGTTCCTTTAATCTGAAAAAAACAAAAAATGTAAAAATTAAATTTTGAATTTTTTTCGGACCCCTTGAATGGTGCCGTGTCGCACAAAAAGCATTTGATGAACGGAGTTTCCGCACAATTTTTGACCAGACTCTCGTCAGCATACTCGAGCTGATGCTGGATGGCCAAATGGTGGGCCAAGGTGGACAGCGAGCTGAACGGCTGCTTGATCAGACATCTGAAAGATACGAAAAATCGATAATTTTTCGATCGCTAAAAAATCGATATTTTGGGATGGCCAAATCAAAATCTTTTACCTTTTGTCCTCACAACGGAGGGTGGTGAAATCGACCGGAATTGCCGATGGAATTCGCTCAATGAGTTCGATCTGAAAAATGGGGAAAAATTTAGGTTTTTTTAACAAATTGATCCGGACCGATCACTCACCTCTTCGCCGCTCAGCTCGCGCACATTCGTTGCGTCCGTCTTCCGGGCCATGGCCACCATTTGGGTGCCGCGTCTGCGTCGGAGCTGCATCTCTCCGCATCGGACCGAGTTCTCGCGCGGCATCACCAGCACCGCCCGGTTGTCCGGAACACGGTCTTTGAGCGACAGCTCCATCGGCAACTGATCAACCACCTGAAGATTTGTGCATTTATAGAATTCGAACGTGAATTTTGATTAAAAAAACCAAAAATTCGAATTTAAGGTTAGTAGTCGGGCCTAAAGTTCTGAGTAAGGGTTAAGAATACCGGATTTTATCTATCGTATTTTTTATATGAAATTTTTGAGAGAATTTAAGGATAAGCATTTTTTTCAAATTAATAGGAACCGAACAAATTTTCCCCCTAAAAATCATTGTAAATCTCATTTTTCGTATTTTTGAGAGAATTTAAGGATTTTCTGAAAATCATTAGGAACTGAATTTTCCCCCTAAAATCTTGGGTTTTTTGCATTTTCACCTGTTTTCCGTCAATAATGGAAGTGTGCGCTGTGCTGCGCATTGCTCTCGGCAGTGTTGGCAATTCGATGTCAGCCTAAAAAATTCAAAAAAAAAAATTCTTTTGAAATACCAAAAATTCCGAACCTTGGCTCTCTCCAGGCGCAAGTTTATTGGCCGGACGTGTTTGGCCAAGCTGCTCACCGGGTTGAAGCGGCGCAGGTTGCGGTTGTTCTTCGCGGTTCGTCGCGTCGCGGTTGCGCTGTCCGTATCTTTATCAGCTTAAATTATGAAATTTGAAAAACTATTTAAATACTAAAAATTGATATTTTCCGAATGTTTATCCTGATTTTTTTTCTCTAAATACATATCACCATACTAAAATTTAAAAAAAGTTTTTTAAACAATCGATATCTATCAATATTTCTCTCTCTCTCTCTCTCTTTTCTCTCTTATCCTTTCTCTGAGTGAGAGAGAGAGAAAATGGTAAGAGATAACGCAGCCAGACAGTGTGAGAGCACCGTCAAATGTTTAATCAATTTTACATAAGAAAAATTTAGAAAAATTCTTTTTATAATAAAAATAATTGATAAAACTGACACTTTTTGGGTATAATTTTCTAAAATGATGGATAATCTACATACTGATTGAATGTTTTTTTGACTCTGATGGAAAACAACAAACGCATCTGAAACGAAAAGCAAACTACATAACACTAATAATGAAACGCCGAGAAATGTGAGGAACTCGGTATTTCATGAGTCGGCTGTTCCGTAATATCGCAAGGTTGATGCAGAAGTGGCTTTTCTTTTCAGAGGCGTTTTATTCTATAGTTGCTCGAGTAACTACAGGGTGAAAAAGCCATTTTAACTGTATATTTTCGCAATTTAATTGGAAATTTTTCATTTTTATTGAAAATAAAAGGTTGTCCGAAGGCTATGGAGATTTTTTTTTGAACAAATAATGCATTTTTTTAAAGAAGTTTGCTCAATTTTATGGAAATTTCCATTGTTTCCGGCATTTTGAGGGGACTTCAGCCACCGTACCCCTCCTTCGTCAAGCCACAGTATACCTTGCTGCTTGACCTGCTGGTCCCTGATCAGCTCCAACTGCTCGGAACGCACCGAAGACTGCAAAGAGCGGCAGATGGTCCGTTTGTGAGCGACGAAATTGATGATCGAACGGAACAGAGAGCGACAATAGCTGAAGACCCCGAAAATGGAGTTGAAAAACCCGAACTTTTAAAAGGTTAAAAGTAAAATTTGATAAGAAAATTGTGAAAATGAGTAGAAAAATGATGAAAATTGATGGAAAAAGCCAAATTAAGATAAGGAATTATGTAAAAATTACAAAATTTGATATAAAATCACTAAATTTTTATTGAAAAACCCTCAAATTTGATGTGAGAAAGCCGCATTTGAGAGAAAATCCATAATTTTTTATAGAAATCCTTGAATTTCGTAAGAAAATCATGTAGAAAATCTTCCAAATAGTTTAGGGCGAAAAAAACGAAAATTTTCAGCAAAAAAAACCGAAATTTCTTATAAATGGCTGACCTGCACTCGTAGATCACCGCACACTCGTTCCGCAACAGGTTCTTCACCTCTTCAGTGCCATTTTCGTAGAATTTGACCACCGACTCCACTCCCTGTTCGTTGTTTGAGGCGGGGAAATTGGGCGTTTGGGCCGCCGGGTCTTTCAAATAATTTAGGGCCATCCCAACAATCACTTTGTCATCCGTTTGATTTGCAAAAGTTTTGACGATAAAAATTGAAATTTATTAGTTGAAATGGTCTTCTAAAGGGTCAGAATCTGTGTTAAGTAGGTTACTTACAATTCTGCGTCTTTCGCAGCAGTTAGCCGCAGAACGCAGATGTGTTTATACAATGCTGCGGCAAATGTTCTGCTGCGTTTTCTGCTGCAGCTAAACGCAGAAATTTTCAGCCGCATTGTAAACACATCTGCTGCGCTCAAAAGCTGGCTACTGTGAAAAGCGCAGACGCAAAACGCAGTTGCAGACACATCTCCGCTGCGTTTGCCGCAGAATGCAGTAATTTTTTCCATTGAGTTTCGGGCCGAAAAACGAACTCCAAAGTATTTTCGAGTGATCGATAACCAACAGTTTAGAAAAGTTGGTTATCGATCACTCGAGAAAGACCTAACAGCTTATCCAGTACATGAGCAAAAAAACCAATGATTTAAATTAGGTAGAAGCTTGCTCCTGCAAGGTTCATGGCCATAACTCAATCAAGGCCCAAACTTGAACTTGCGAACGGAACTTTGTGGAGGAAACTTGTTTGATCCTGAACTGTTGGCAGATTAGCTACTAGGTTTCTAGTCTAACTAGCCTAAGTCTATCTAGGTTTCTAGTAATAAGCCGACCTAGCTGGATAAAAAAGGAAACCTAGCAGACCTTTTGGATCCAGAAATCCATCAGCAGATCGAGTTAATCAATTAAGATGATTCTTGATCGCAAAATTGTTGAGTTTTGTTGTATGAAGAGTTACATAATTCCTGGTACGATGTGTTTTGGCCTTTGGCCCCCTGTCAATTCTGATCTGAATTCAGAGCCATGTTAGAATTGTCGATACTCGCTCTTCATCTACCGTACCCCCGACATATTAAACAGAGAGAATTAATACTAAAATGGTCAAAGTTTTAATGGCAGCAAAGCTTCTCTTTCACGAAAAAAAACTTTTTCGCTACAGTATTCTCTACCGTATCTTGGGAAAAGAAACGCAAGGAAAGAGGAGAGCAAAACAAATGCGAGTGACGTCGACTTTTAAAGAGAACAGAGAAGCAGAGGAAGGGAAAATAAGATAATGAAGCAAAAACTGGAAAAAGTTTTATAAAAATTTTCACAAATTTTTTTCGGGAAATGTTTGTACAAATTCGCCAGTGCCTTCGTCACAAAATAATCCTCCACCGGCCATTGCTCACAAAATTCATTTTCAAACGGGGGAATGGCACTGGCATTGCCGGGAGAGCGGACGAGTTCAAACTGAACGAATTCGGACAAAAATACCTGGGACATAGAGAGGTCAGTCCAGTCTGGTCAGGGTTAGGGATTTTTTTAACGAAAAGTTTAGGTTTAATCCTCCAAATTGCGAAAATTCTTTCTGAATTTAGGATAAATGAATGGATTCGGACCAAAGCATTAATTCGTTTCGAGCCTGAATTTTAGGATTAAAAATTAAAAAAATGAGTGGAAACCAATTTTATGGATAAAAATACGGGAAAATTTTTAGGGCTAACACAAACTAAGGGTTCGAAATAGGTCTCGTTCTGAATCATCGGATGAAAAATTCCATGAAAAATCCAGAACTGAGCCTGGGAGAGCATTATTTTAAAAATAGAACTTTTTTTTCTAAAATTCCTAAAAAATATTCTCAGAAAAAAAGTTCAGGTCCACTTCACCGATCACCTCGAATTCAGAAACAGCGGAACCGAGGGGACTGTGCCGATTTACAGGTGCATCGATGCCAAAGGCGAATTTGTCAGGAAGGATGAAGAGCCACAGTTTTCAAAGGTTTTTTTTCGGAAAAATTTTAATTTGCATCAAATTTTTTCAGGAAATTGCCCTGAAAATGTACAAAGAAATGACCAAACTGAACACGATGGACAAAATTCTGTACGAATCGCAGCGACAAGGTTTCCTGGACCCAGGGCCGGCGCCAGAATTTTTTTTGAGGGACACAAGCGAAAATTTTTAAATTTATATACGTTTTCTTAAGAACCTTTTATTTTTTCTTTGAATTTTGTTTGCACCTCCTTGGCGCCTGACCTGTCTGAACCTGGACCCAAACCCTAACATAAATTTGGGTTTTTAGGCCGAATTTCCTTCTACATGACCAACTTTGGCGAGGAGGTTCGCCAAAAATTTCTTATCAAAACTTCAGGATTTTTCCGATTTAGGCTTCTCACATGGGTTCGGCGGCGGCTTTGGAACCTCAGGACCTGGTTTATGGTCAGTACCGGGAGGCCGGAGTGCTGCTATGGCGGGGATTTTCGCTGGACCAGTGCATGAACCAATGCTACGGCAACAAGCTGGACGAAGGCCAGTGGAAAATTTAGGATTTTTTTTTGATAAATTCGAACAAAATTGAAATTTTTGTCGTGAATATGGCATGTTAAAGGGACAAGGGAGCCATCAAATTTTTTTTGATTATTTTTAGTTTTTTGATTATTTTTATTGACATAATCTTATTTAGGTTTTTCTCACAAAGAAAAACATCCATTTGAAACTTTTTGTACGGGGGCGGATCTAGGACTTCGGCTTGGGGATTGGGGTACTCATGTCCTGAGAGTAACCAGAACATTTTTTCGCGGGTTCGCCAGAGAAATTTTGGAAAATTTAGGTCATTTTTCTTTAAGGAATGTATCTTTTTTGCACTTTTGGAGAAATTTATCATATTTTGTGGTAGCCAAAAAAATATGAAATTTTAGATATTTCTTTAGAAAATGGTCATGTTTTTTCTCTTAATTTTGATTTTTTTCTTCCCTTTTCCTCCCCGGCCCTCTACAAATTTTTTAGATGGTACACGTCCGCCCCTCGTGCCGCCCTAAATCCGCCCCTGTTTTTTAGTGAAAAAATTTTTTTTGGTCTAAATTCTCTGAAACTTAACTATAGGAATTATTGTAAACTTGAAAATTTCGGGTTTTTTCAATGGAATTTTATAAATATTTTTTTTCCAGGAAAGGGCAAGCAAATGCCGATCCATTACGGCTCTGTGGCACACAATTTCGTCACCATCAGCTCCCCTCTGGCTACCCAACTTCCGCAAGCTGTTGGCTCCGCTTATTCCTTCAAACTGTTCAACGAAAGCGCAAAAGATGGGGCCGCAAAACGCGTTGTTTGTGTGTACTTTGGCGAGGGCGCCGCTTCGGTGAATTTTTAAAAATTAATTTTCTCATTTTTACATAAAATTTAAATCCAAAAAACGAAAAATCAAATGGTTTTGGTCATCTAACATGTAAGAACAGCAATTTTTGGCAAAGATTTTTTTAAATAAATTTATTCAACAAACCTATTTAATTCTAAAATCTCAAAACGATTTTTAGCATTTTTTGATAAAGAAAATTTATCCGATTTTTTAGGAAGGTGATGCTCACGCGGCCTTCAACTTTGCCGCCACCTTAGTAAGGAATTACTTAATGCAATAGCATAACCAAAAAAGTTTTTTTGCGGGGGGGGGGGGGATTGCCAATTTTTTCCCCAATTTTCGATTTTTTCTTCATAATTTATCTTCCACTTCTGAAATTTTATAATTTTTTGAATTCCCCGTGGGAAGGGAAGTTGGGCGCAAGGGCTTAGCCAGAGGGGCGAAATCAAAAAATTTAAAAATTTTCAGATAGTTAGGGAAAGGCCGTAGGCAAAAAAAAGAGAGAAAAATCGTAAGAAGAATTCTTGAAATTTTTTCATTGGTTGGACGAATTCCCCTTAATCACTCTCTGGTTGCGGCCATTTTTATGAATTTGCTCGCAGAAATGTCCGATTGTGTTTTTCTGCCGCAACAACGGATACGCGATCAGCACGCCAGCGTCGGAGCAGTATGCAGGGGACGGCATTGCGGGCAAGGGCATCGGCTACGGACTACACACAGTGAGGTGGGCACAAGTATCGAAGATTTTCGATCATTTATCGAAGATTTTCGAAAATCCTGAACTTTTTCACCAGAGTGGATGGCAACGACCCCTTCGCCGTTTACAATGTGACTTTGGCCGCCCGGAACTTGGCTCTCGACAACAAGCCGGTGATGATCGAGGCCATGACCTACCGGATTGGACACCATTCCACCTCCGATGACTCGTCCGCTTACCGGTCCGCCTAATCACAAATTGATTTTTACCAAAATATTTTCACATTTTTCAGATCCAAAGAGGAGGTTCAAGAGTGGACGGAGCTGGACTTGCCCATTGTTCGTTTTCGCCAATTTTTGGAGCGCCGCAAGTGGTGGGACATGGAGCAGGACAAGGAGTGGATCACCACGGTGAGTTTGGGGAGGAATCCAATGCAATCCATCCAGGCCCGTGGCCAGGAAAATTTTCCGGGCGGGGACACCAAGGGGGAGAGGGGTCGGATGGGGTCTCCGGTGGCCCCTAAAGGAAATTTGTTCCTTTTCATCAAATTTTTCAAAAAAATTTCAACAGGGTTGCCATTATGAAATTTTTTCAACTTGGCATTTCGGGAGGGGCACATTTCCCCTATGCCCCCACATTCCCCTATGCCCCCTGACTACGGGCCTGACTACGGGATTCCATGGAACTTTATATATGATCTTGATCTTTGATGATATAAAATTTGATCTGTAAATTCAGGTCCGGAAGCAGGTGATGGAGGCATTCGGCAAGGCGGAGAAGATCAAGAAGAGGGCACCCGAGGAGCTGTTCACGGATGTTTATGGGAATGAGCCCAAACATATTCAGGTCGGATCAAGGGTTAATATTTTTCGTGGAAAACCCGAATTTTTGCTTTAGGATCAACGACGACAGTTGCGCGAACACTTGGCGCAGTACGGCGAACAGTACCCGGAGTTGCAACATTTCGACCAAAAATAACGAACACAATGGGTGATGGCTGGTGGTGGTGATGGTGATATTTTTATGGTGTACATATGTGTAGATTTATAGGGGTGAAAAGGGGGGAAGAGAGTGGACAGAGGATCCAAAATCTTAGCTCTAGGGCCTGGAACCTTCCGGAACCTGATTGTAGAACCCAAAAAGGCCCAATGCCGACTTTTCTGGACAGAATTCCCACCTTATCACATGTTATTATGTAATATATTCATTATTATTATTATTATTGTACATTTCCATACCAACCAATTGCCATATCTCGGTGCCAAATTGTGAGCTGTGATTTGAAAAGAATAATAAATACCTAGATTATGGATCTAAATTTGCCAAAATGAACAGCTCCACAACCACATGGTCTAATTAGCATAATTGTAATTGTAATTTTTGGCCCACCGAATTGGATTAGCCTGGCTCTTGGCCAATTAAGCATAAGCCCCACATTTCCATTGGGGGACCTTTGAATTGGCCTTTTCTGCTGTTCTTTGCGATCCCCTTGGCTTGGCCGCGACATTTGGTCCTGCTCTTCTCGCTCGCTCGCCTGACTCACTGCTTTGCTTGGCCCTCTCGCTCGCTCTCGTCCTCCTTCCTTCCTTCCGGCTGCCCCTTCCCCCCATCCGCTCTCTCTCTCTTCTCTCTCTCTCTCCATTCTTTCATTCATTCGTCCGTTTTATTCGCCCATTCATTCCATTCATCGCTCTCCTTCTCCCCCTCTTCCATGCCTCTTTCTTCCTCCTCCCAAGATTATGTGTTGTGCTCTCCATACACATAATAGTATAACCTGTGCCCCCTCCCGAATAGTACCCAATCTCGCCCATTTGTTTACCGCATCGTCGCTTAGGTCGGGAATCGGCTGGCTGACTGAATGGGTCTTTGGGTCTTGCGGTTGTCAGATTTCCGCCTATTTGCTTTCGTGTTTTCCCCTTCCGCCGCAAAATGATCGATGGGCTTACCCCTTGAAGATTGAAGTTGGGATGGAACAAAAGTCACATTCAACCGATCCTTCCTTCCGATGATCTTTGTCTCCCCCTCCTTTTGAAAAGTTTAAAGCCCAAAAATTTGAGTGAATTGGGCCAAAAAATGGACCAAATTGGCCAAAATGGGCCGTTGAACAACACCAACAACAACATGGAGCAGAACGATCTGATCAGTTGGCTGATAAACGAGCTTTTCAAAGTGGACTGGAACCCGCTGGTGGAGAACCGCCGCTTCAAACCCATGGAGGGCCATTTGGAAGTAAAACGGAAAGGGGGAAGAAGATGATCCCAAATCCGGATTATTCATAGGATCAAAACTGATCTGATCCTTTAGTTTCGTGAATTCTGTCGATCCTGTACCCGGGATCCACACTGATCAGAGTGATCAGAATGCGAAAATTAAGTATTAAGTCCCGGGATTCGAAGGTTGCAAAAAATTATAGCTAGAGATCGGTGAAAAAATCGAAATTTCGAGGGCTAGGCCCAAAATCGAATTTTCGGGGGGGGGGGAAGAATCCGCAAAAATTCTCTTAAACATTGAAGTTTCGGTGCCAAAAATGGCCGAAAATCGAACCTAACTGATGAGGATATTGATACAGTATCCGCGGGTTCGGGTACCGTATAACATACCGTACTTCGTTGCAGTTGTACCAGGAGCACGAGACGGAGCCGGACCTGCGGTGGCGCAGGCTCTACTTCCGCACCAAAGACGGGCGCTTCCAGTGGTTCGCGGTGAGACCAAAAACGGCGCGAAAAACCCAAATTTTCGAATTTTCTAAGAGTCATTGCGCCGACGAACACCCAATCTCGGACATTCTGCTGACCGGCGCCAGCATCGAGGCCAACAAGGAGGAGTGGACGCTGGGGGTCCGGGGCGGCAAGGAGGCCGCCCACCTCACTGTCCGTGTGCCCTCCGCGGTTTTCGAGAAGTGGCACCAGGTGGGCGGGCCCAGGGGCCGAAGCGGTATCCGGATCCGGAAAAATGGGCACCGAAAGCACCCGGAAGCTGCTTGGCGCGCGGCACTTTGGACCCCGTGGTCTTAATTTTTGGCGCCAAAAACCCAGGCCTGAAAACTGGGCGCCGGCTAGGAAAAGTGCCATATGCCATTTTCTGGTGCACAATTGTCCGGAACTCGATCGAGAAATTTCTAAGAATCCCGAAAACAAATGTCCCTAACCAAGCTCAAAATCGGAAATTTCGCAAAATACGAAAATTGAAAATTTTCCCAAAACGAAAATCACGAAATTTGCCCACCCCTGGCCAAGGTTAAGGAGTTTGAACCCGAGATGTCGATCGATTGATTTTATCGATTCATCGATGCCAAAAATTGACATTTTGATATTTCACCAAATTTGGCGCCAATTCAAAATTCAAATCCGTTCACCCACAGGCCTTGCTCAGCCATTCCTCTTCCGCCCTCGTCGACGCATACATCCAGCCCGTGTGGCCACCGGTGCCGCATCGGAAAAATGTTCCGAAAATTTTGACAAAAATTTTGAAAAAATTCGAAATTTTTCAGAGGGTCATTCTGCTGGAAATCGGCCGCCACGCCATCAGCGCCGGCATTCTGACCCAGCGGCCGTCGTTGCCGCTGAGCTTTTTCCCCGCAAAATGCGCGGTGGGCGAGCGGGCGGACGGGCGGCAGGAGGTGGTGTGCGGAGTGGGGGCGGCGGCGGAGGCGGAGGCCAGCGGGTGGCCCATGCGGGGGCCAATTGAGGTGGGCAGGGGGAAGGGGAAGGGCAAATTCGGGTCCAAAACATTGAAAATCCTAAAGTGCGATAAAATAGGGTCCAAATCATCGGGTATCTTAAGGGTTGTAGGAGAAAATTCGGGTTCGAACCCTTACTTAGGCTATGGACCAGAACACGGAATTAAAAAACACGGACCCCGGAACCGGATTAGGGACACCCCCGGACCGGATCCGGAGTCCGGAAAAAGTTCGGGTCAGGAAAAGTCCGGGGTCCCTTCAAAAAGGCCGGACCCGGGCCACGGATCCGGGAAAAGTCCGGACTCGGGTCCGAGCTCTACTATTAACCATAACTTAACGGATAATCCGAAGAGTAAGGGAAAAAATCGGGATTCGTACCAATCCCTGTTTTTACTAAAGTAAGTTGAGCAGAACTAGCTTCCACCGCATGTCTACATGCTTAAGAACTTCAAAATTCGAACAGCATGTCGAAATTCTCTATTCTCCGTTTTCGACATCCCAACCATTTGTCCACTCGTCAAGGTCATCATTCAGACCATGTTTGACACGAACCTGAAATTCGAATATA
>LDKF01000799.1:64921-77397 GCA_001026735.1 Rotylenchulus reniformis | reverse complement strand
CAGTAGGGGGCCACCAGGGGCAAGGGGAGGGTGGAGTAGAAGTAGGGTAGGGTATGCTAGGTAGTAGAGCTGCTAGAGAGTCAAATTTTTCCGAGAGTCGAAAAACCGAGAGAAATCTGGACTCGGGAGTCGAGACCGAGAGTCTCGAGTAGCTCTACTAGGTGGGAGTAGGATAAGAGGAGAATAGTGGCAGAGTAAGAGGCAGGAGCATGGTAGGGGCAGGGTAGGGGGTCGAGTAGAGTACGGTAGGTAAGGTAGTTGGAGAGCAGTACGGGGTTGATCTATGAGAATCGAGGGAACACTCTACTCTTGTGTGGTTGAATTTCATGGGGTAAACAGTCCGTTGGAATGGTCCCTTTTGGGGGTTCCCTTACAATTACTCCAATGGATCAACCCAATGATTATACATCGTCATGGGACTCCTGCCTTTTCCGGTTTTCGATTTTTCGACCATTTTTTAGGGACTCATTCGTCACGCCACCGTTGGCCACCGAGCAGCCAGAAGATGCGGACGAAGGTGAAAGATTGTGGGTTCAGGGATGACCCCTGAACCAATGGGTACCCATCCCCGAACCCTGGCCTCTAAAACCGGGGTCAACCCTGACCCTGAATTATGACCCGTGAGCCAACCCTGACCCCGAATTTTGTTCTCCAGAATGGGGCCTATTCAGCTCCCTCTCCCAAGTCTTACTCCGACCTCGAATTCATCTCCCTCTACCCCTCTAATAAGTCGAAAATTTTCCATTTCTCTGTTATTCCATTTTCCTCGTGTTAGAGGGGGGTTCTCCAAAATTGAGCAATGTTTTGGCACTGGGGCCCTTCCCCCCAAAATTACTTCCGGTCCCCGTCCTCATAGCAGCAGAGATCCATGTCCTCGCTCCTCGGCACTTTTCCCCTTCCAAAAATTGTGCCAAAAATCCATTTTTGTCCCTCCGAAAATCCATCCCAAATATTCTGACAACAACAAATGAGTCGGTCGAGATGTCTGGTCCAGCTGAAAGTGCCCGACTGGGAACGTTCGTGACTTTGGGCCAAATTCGGAAATGCCAAAACTGAGGGGGGGGAATGATGACGAAATTGGCCCATAAAAAATTGGGACCAACTCCCTGGAAAATGGCCGAAAATTCGTCGAATTTAGAGGGACTAAGCCAAGAAAATTTGTGCAAAAAATTTCAAAAATTTTTGAAAACCTTTTTTTGATGAACAACCAAAATTCGGCACAATTCTGAACAGGCGGAGCACAAATTTAGGAAAATTCAAATTTATGGGCCAAATCGCTAGATGGCCCCACAAGGAGCAGGTTAAGGTTGGGTAAAGCTGCGATGATTGGGCCATTTAAATGGATTTACCAATTTTGGGGCCAATGAAGGACAGAGAGAGCCAGGATTGGGCCAATTCTTCAGAACAAGCGCCAGATTGCGCCAGTCAAACATTGGGCCAATCGGGCCGATGTCAAAGTTGGCCCAATTTGGAAAGATTTGGCCAATTCCAACAGTTAGGACTATTTGGAATAAGTTGGGCCAATTTGGACTAATTTATATCACAGGCAATGGGAGGTCAAAGTTGGGCCCAAAAATCTGGGAAAATAGAAGAGAATCAAAAATTGTGCCAATTTGGATCAATTTGGCCAAATTCGAAAATTGGCCCATAATTTCAGCCCGACCCCGGGTGTCCGGCGCCGCCGTGCCGTCCTCCGCGAGCAGTTCCGCAACCACAAAACAATCCCACAGGAATGCGCAGCAGCAACGGGACTCCAGTCAGCCCTCGCGGAACAGGCAAAAATTTGGGATTTTCAAAAATTTCCACAATTTTTCAGTTCCGGACCTCAGCAGAACGGCGGCGGCATCCGGAGCCGGCAGGGCTCGTGGAATTCCTCGCGGCCCGGATCACTCGCTCGCGCGGCCCAAAACGCCTTCATCCCGCCCGACGCGCCCATCATCCTCTTCATGGGTTCGGCACTTTTCCGGGTTTCCGATTTTTAGACCATCTGAAAACCCCTAACTTCGGGTTTCAAAAGCCCTGGACACTGAATTATAAGGAAGCGACTTTCCGGAATGGTTGGGTGATGTTCTAACCCACATTCCGAACCCTTCCGGATTCGGGTTCGACCCTCTGGTCCGGTTTACAGACCAGAATTAGACATTCCGAACCCGTTTTTAGGCGGACCCGGAGGCGGCAAAACGCGGTACGCCTCCCAACTGCAACATGCGCTGCGCGAGGAGGGGCTGGTGCACATCTGCATGCCGGTAGGGGGGGGGGGNCCCCCCCTCCCTCTGCAGGACCTTGTCCGCACAGCGATCGCGCGCTACAAAGACAGGTCCCCAGAGTGGCGCGTTGCAGCGGAGCGGTACCAACGCGGCGAGCTGATCCCCAACGAGTTGGCCCAGCAGCTGGTCAAAGCGGAAATGGGCCGGCATCCGCAGGCGAAGGTATTTCAGTTCCGGAACCCTTCCGGAAAGCCCATCCGCTTCCGCTTCAGGCCTACTTCCTGGAGGGCTTCCCGCGCGAGGCGCAGCAGGTGGAGGATTTTGAACGCAATGTGAGTGAATTTTCGGAATTTTCGAACCCGAACCGCGCTTCTGGAAACTTCTATGTAGATCCTGCAAAAACCCTAAGATTTCGGTGATTCGGGTCCTAGGGCCTTGAGAATTTGATTGACTTGTAAAAAAATTTTCACTTTCGGAAATCAATCTGAAAATTGACTAAAAATGGGCCGTAGAACCTCGGAATCTGGATTTCTGAACCATTTAGACTCTGGAATTTTGGTTGCAAATGTTGAATCTCAAGGATCTCAGGATCTCACATCAGTGAATTCGGCAAAATTGACCCTTTATTTGACCTAAAATTTTGGACCTCGGAAAACGGAATTTCCAGCACTATTATGCTATAGAATTTTGGAAACCCAGAAAACCTGAAAACCCGAGAAGGTCAATGATCAAAGATCAATCCCCTGGAACAGGTTCGCCCGGTGGACATGGCACTGATCCTGGACTACGACGAGGAAGTGCTGCGGAGGCACATGCAAAGTCGGGGACTGTTGCCGGAGGTGAGAAAACCCCCGGGATACCGTACTCCCCAAGGGACAGAGATCGTGGCGAGAAATTTTATTTTCAAAATTCGACGAAATGCCAAATGATTAAATTGGATCCAAAATTATTCTTTTTCCCCGCAGGTGATCGACCGGCGCATCGACGAGTTCAAGCAGAAAACGCTGCCCAGGTTTTGAAATGAAAGTTTGAAATTTTGAATTCAAATTTTGGCGCCATTTTCCAGCGCCAAGTACTTTGATGACCAGCGCCTGTTGCACCTGATCCCCGGCGAGAAGGTAAAATCGAAGCGAAAAATGGCTTTAAATTATATTAAAATTGACGAGAAATCCAATAAAATCGAAATTATCCCAATTTGGACAGAAATGTCCCAAAATTACATTGAAATTGCAGAAAAGAATGCCACAGCCCGAAAATGGATAATAATTGTCCCAATTTGGCCCAAAATTCTAAATTGTCCTAAATGGGCCAAAGATGTCCCAAAATGACCCCTAAGCGGACGGGAAAGAGTCTCAGCCCAAAAATGGGCCAAAGACCCTTAATAAAGTGTCCCCATTTGGTCAAATGTCCCAAAAGGCATTGATTGTCCTATAACGGCTTGGAATTGTCCCAAAATTGACAACATAATAGTCCAAAAGATTTTGGCATTTTTCCTTGTAAAAGTGCCAAAAATTTGCACACCAAAAAGGAGGACGCAGTGATCGTGGAACGCATGCGTAAACTGGTGATGCGTGCACTTCGTAGTGGCGTCGGCGGACGCATGACGGCGACGACGTCGGCAAGTTCGTCGGAGACGCGGAACGGACAGCAGCAGGCAGAAGCGGAGGCGGGGGAGGCGGGGAGCCCCGAAAATGGTCAGTCGGGGGCCAGCTGCTGAAAACCCCGTCTCTGGATTGGCCCCCGAATCCTGTCCCCGTAGTACTGTACAGTATAGGAATTGCCCAAATAGTCAATTGTGTCAAAAAATCCATTCCTTCGAAATCTATCCTCGATTGACCCCAACCCCGTCCCCGAATTGTGCCCCGACACTCATTTTCCCAGTTTTTGGCCATGGACCCTTTCCCGGATTTTGAGCTGAAGCTCAATCGGGGGTAGAATCCCGTTTCCGCAGCTCGAAGTTTTTCCCGAATTCGTCCAATGCTTGAAAATTCAAAAAATTCCCGAAAACCACGAAAACCCCAACCTTTAGAACCATATCCCCTAAAAAATCGACGGGCCTAACGGGCTAACCTTAGTTTTAAGGGCCAAATAGTGCCGTAAAACACCAAAACGGCCATAATTACCATCTTCTGGGCATAAAATGCCTAAGACTTTCACAATTGAGCCCTCCGGACCACCTGAAACACATACAATTCACACAAAAGTTTTCGTTCCCGATTTTTTTTTGAAAATCCGATCCCAAAACCCTGGAAAACTCATTTTAGTGGCACCAATTGGCGAGAATGGCACCGCCGACCACGAGGCCACCAGTTTTGCACAAGAACAACAACAGGAACAAGAACCCCCAACTCCTCCTCCTCCTCCTCCACCTCCTCCAATTCCCCCCAGCGCGGAAGAAAGCGGTAAATACATAACTGTAAAGTTGGACTTCCCCGCTGTTTTCCGGAAGGGGGCCAAATTGCAGGGTTTGGGTTGCCCAAACAATGGGTTGTCATGGCATTTTTGGGCACCCAAAGCTTCGTAAGAAAAGTGCCAAAATTGGCCCCTCCTCTTGCAGAATTGCCGAAGCCACCCTGAAAATTTCTGTGAAAATCGTTTTCCAAGGGTTTGTTGAAAAATTTGGTATAAAATGCCAAAATTAGACTGTTTGGGATCTACCACCTTATGGGCCCAAAAATAGTGCCAAAATCGCCATTATCGGGATGAAATTGGCATTTTCGGTTTGTAAAAGTGCCAAAATTTGTATTTTTAGGCAAAAATTGGTATTTTTCGGACCATAAAGGTGCCAAAATTGGTATTCTGGATGCTAAGATTGCCAAAAAGTGCCAATTTGGCCCCTTTTCCAGCAGTGCCGAGGCCACCCAGCAGTTCCGCAAAGGCCATGTCCGCCGTTTCCGCGTCCTCCCGTGCCGGCTCCCGACCCCCGACCCGCCCGCAAACCATGTCGTCCGCGACCAAAAAGACCGCCGGTGCCGGAAGGGCACCATCGGCGGGCGGCGCTGGTGGCACGGCAACGACGCCGACGAGCAGAAGCGGCACACCGAAAGCGAAGGCGGCGCCGCGGCAAAGCGCCTCGTCCACCGCGTCCACGCCGAAGCCCGGGGACGGTGGGTTTCCGGAAGACACTTCAGGGGATGGAACTCTCGTCTCACTCACCCTGATCCCTATCACCATTTTGGCCATTTTCATCTCAAAAAAGTTGTGACTGACCAAAAACACATTTTTCCGGAGCTGGCCAACACGTGTGATTATATTGGCCATATCTTTTTTGGAATGGGCCAATTCGGATGGGCTTGTTAGTCTCATCTTGTCGGATCCATCTTTCTATATCAAAATTTTTTGCTAACTTTATCGCGCTTGGCATACTGTATGATCCGCTGATTGTTCCATGTTTCCCTGGTTACGGTAACCCATTAGCTACCGTAGTTTCAGGGGTTACTGTATCTTGTGGGTCCTGAATAATCCTGCGGACTGCTGATCAGTGATTTATTGTCCACCGATCACAGGTGCCTTCCGTGAGCTGTCGATGGCCAATGGCACTCGACGGCCATCTGCGCCAAAATCCAATGGCATCCTGAACGGCACCGCCGGCACTTCGCGCTCGGCGGCGGCGGCGGCGGACGACGCGTTCGCCAAGGAAGTGCCCGTCGTCCTCATCATTGGTCGGGATTGGCACTTTTGGGGTGGAATTTCAGGATTTTTTGTGAAATTCAGGCGCGCCCGGCTCCAGCAAGTCCCGGTTCGCTCAGCGCATCGCGAAGAAGTTCGACGGGTTCGTGTTCATCAGCCTGGGCGAGATGCTCAGGCGCAAAGTGTTGCAGAACGGGGAGGACGAGCTGTGGACCCGGATTGGACGGAAGATGGACGCCGGGGAGATGATCCCGATGGTGGGTGATCAGCACTGATCAGCGGAAGTGATCAGAGTCCTGGGAATCAAGGGTGGTGATGGTGATCTGTGATCCATGAAGACCCTGTATGGGAACTGTCCCTGAGAATGATCAAGCACATTGAATCTGGATCAGGCCCGTAGGCAGGGGGCCTGGGGGGGGGGGGGGGGGGNGCGCACCCCTCACAAGCCCGAAAAATGAAGATTTTTTAAGGAGTCAGGGGAGGAAAGAGCGACCAAATTGTTTAAGGAAACTGACAGAATTTTCCAAAATTTTCTCCGGTGACCCTTATTACTAGGTCGGGTCATAAAAAGGGGTGCACCGGTTTTCACCGCCGCGCTAGAAAAATGATCATAACTTTTTTCAGGTAATACATAAGAAATGAGTTTGGTGTCAAAAGATAGCCCTAAATGTCTGCTATAAACTTGCAGAAAGAATTATTCAGTTTGGCCAAGTAGAAAAAAAGTTGTGGCCAAGTTAAGCCATAAAATCGTGGTTTTGGCCAATGGTCTGGCCATAACTTTTTTTCTGCTTAGCCAAAACGGATAATCTTTTTTGCAAGTTTATAGCAGACATTTAGGGCTATCTTTTGACACCAAACTCATTTCTTATGTATTACCTGAAAAAAGTTATGATCATTTTTCTAGTGCGGCGGTGAAAAACGCGGCGGTGAAAACCGTTGTTCCGCATAAAAAGATGATGAATCGACCATTGCTCTAGGGATATTTTAAAAATTACCGTAAAACCTGTATTAGAACGCCCCCCCTGCATTTGAACACCCCCCTCAAATAGACCACCCCTCTGCAGAGGTATTGAAAAATATAACACCCCCC
This sequence comes from Rotylenchulus reniformis, assembly GCA_001026735.1. Classification (NCBI taxonomy): domain Eukaryota; kingdom Metazoa; phylum Nematoda; class Chromadorea; order Rhabditida; family Hoplolaimidae; genus Rotylenchulus; species Rotylenchulus reniformis. The sequence goes on along the minus strand of LDKF01000799.1, from coordinate 70,470 downwards.
TGCATTTGAACACCCGGGTGTTCTATTCAAAATTTGTATTTTTATATAAGGGAAAACCAAAAAAATCAAAATTCAATGGAATCACCGCTGTCAAAGTCCGTTTTTTTCACTTCCGGCGGATAATACAGAGACCTAGAAAATGAAAAATATTCATAAAATTTTTATTTCCTTTACCTCTTTAGCGCCGCGTTGTTCGATTATGTTGCTTTCTGGATTTAACCAGATTTATTCTCATCTTGGTAAAATTTTTTAGGGCCATTTCTTTCGCAGAATCCCGTTGTTAGGGGTGTATTTTGCTCTAGGACCTCATTCTTAGGATGTATTTTGCTCCATGACTTCATTTTTAGTAGTGTATTTTGGTCAAGGACATCATTTTTATTGGTTTCAAAATATTTTGAAGATTTTTTCAATTTTCTTAAGAATTTTTGGAAAAAATTCGCTTCTGGACCTCATTCTGGAATAGATTTTAGGGTTCAAAAATAGTGCACCCCTCTTCATGGCTGAGGTTAAAAAATATAACACCCCCCTGCATTTGAACACNCCCCCCCCCCTCAAATAGACCACCCCTCTGCGGAGGTATTGAAAAATATAACACCCGGGTGTTCCAATACAGGTTTTACGGTAATAGTAAATAGATGATAAATATAATAACAAAATGTGTAGAACATAACAAAGAATGGAATAAACACATACATAAGAAAGATTTCATAAAAAATTTATTTACGAATTTTTAGGCGCAATTTAAATTGTGTCATTTTTTATGACCCGACCTAGTAGAGCCGCCGGCACCCCCGATTCAACGGGATTGCTTCATATAAACACAAAAATTGACCAATTTTCTTAAGCAAAGAGGCCTAAAATTCCGAAAATTTCTCCCCCCTTCCAAATTTTTTTTTCTGGCCGCTGCTACGGGCCTGATCTGGATCACCGGATCCGAATTCGGATGAATAAGCGCTCTCACCCTGCTATCAGAAAATCCTATCCGGATTCGGATCACCTGCAGATCTATTCGGATGCGGACCGGATCACTTCGGAGCACACCGTTGGATCATCTCCACGGATTCTAATCACTTCTGACCCTTCAGATCCCTCTGGAATCAATCCAACATTTTATGATCATATTGCCTTAATTTCATGATTCCTATCTTTCTTATCACTATTGATCGCTCACCTATCCGCCTCTCCAGAGGATATGCCGCGAGTTGCTGTACACGGCAGTGCAAGAGCGTGCCGCCACCTCCTGGGGCTTCGTCATCGAGGGCTACCCACGAACGTTGGCCCAAGCAGAGGACATCGAGGCGCAGCTGCGCCGCGTCGACTTGGCCATCCTCATCGACTGCACGGAACAGTTCTGCAAGGACGCGCTGCGCAAGCGCTACCAGCGGGACAAGGAGGAGGGCGCGGAGAGGGCGGGTGAGCAGAAGGAGGAGGGGGACCCAGGGACTGGATTCCGAGGAATGGAATTGGTCCAAAATGGGATTGTGACCAGACTAAATTCAAGAATTCCAAGGGAATGGATCCCAGGGATTGACCCCGGTCCTAATTGGGAATGGGTACCCAGGAATAGGACTTCTGAGGACACGGAGGGCCGGTAGGGGGGGGGGGGAGACGGGAATGTTCCTGTAGAAAGGATCCGGAGCATTTATAGTACAGGAACTTGGGGAATAAATCTCGGCATGAAATAATCTCGGAATGGTTCCAAATACGGACAGGATGACGGGTGCGCAGAGCCGGTGAAAAGGAGATGGGAACGGCTCTGGGGAAAATGGAGTAGTTGTGAAGAGGTGAAGTCCCGCCGGGGATGGGTTGGGTTTGGGTCCCGGATCTGCTGGTGGGAGCATAGAATTCCAGGAGAAATTCATACCTGGGTGGGTCGGTGGAATGGGTCCGTCCTAGGAAGTCCTGCCGATGGAAAATTGGCATCGGTAGAGGGGAGTGGTCCCAACCGGGAATGATTCCCAACAACCGGGAATTGGTCCCAAGGGGAATTTTGCGCCCCGGACCAATTCCACTCTGCTGGTCATCTCCACATCGAGGGTGACCCGTATGCTGATCTCTGATCACTCCTCTTTCCCCCATTGATCAGACGACGAGGAGAGCATTGTGCGGTTGCGGCTGGCCCAGTTCAAGACCAACACGGTATAATACCGTAATATCATAATAATTATTTATTTATTTTATTTTTATTTTTCAGCTGCCCATGCTGAAGCACCTGGACGACCAGGGCAAACTGCGCGTGGTACGCTTGCGCGGGCCACCGGTGGTGGTGCGCGAGATGCTCAAGGTCAAGGCGTGCGAGCGGGGCCAAATCCCGGAAACCCGGAACCCCGAAGCGCGCTTGGACCAAATTTCCCGGAAAAACCCGGATCCCGAAAAGTCGAACCAGGGTCAAAAAGTCCTAATTCCTGGAAGATGATCAGTTGGGAAGGAAATTGGATACAAAATTGGCCAAAATGAATTATTGCCAAAGTGGGCAAGCCGATGTGGCCATCTTTAAGAGGCTTGTGAATTTTTTTTTGAAAATTCTAGGGCGCGGCGCCAAGCTCTAAGTTTTCACGATGGATTTTTGCTGCCAAAAAATTCCGGAAAATCATCTTAAAAAGTTATGGCTAAAATGAGCACATGTATCAGGAAAAACATCCACCCCCTTCAAAATCTTAAGATCCCCAATTCATACGGTTGGCAGAATCACGGAAACATACCATATCAGCCCAAAATGGAGGGCAAATTGTCCCAAAATATAGCTGATGAGTTTACCGTAGTTTTGCCCAAAAGTACCGTAATCCTGGCCCCATATTTGGCCGCAGACCGGGAGCAACTCGCCCGCCAATGTGTACGGTAATGGTGAATGTACAGTATGCACGGTCACTGTCTGCTTCTCTAACCCACACACTATTTTCCCATCTCTAACCCCTCACTGTCCTTTGGTTTCCAAGCACCGATACAGTAACCCATAACACGAAGGATACTGTAATGTACCAAAATATTAACCATTCAGATCGAAGGGGACACCAATGAGGAGAAAGTGTTCCAAGAGATGTGCACGGTCATCGAGAACACACTGTACATCCAAGGTGATCAGTGATCATAGGATGATCTTTGATCATTGGCGTCAAGAGTGATCTTTGATCCCTTACAGATGATGGCCAAAACGGGAAAAGCCTGGGATCGAGCAAACAAGGATCTGTGGACGAACAAAGCAAATAAAGCAGAGAAAAATACTTACAATAATGAATAAATCACTCAATAATTAGTTTTTCCTCTATGGGAAGGGGGACAAATCAGCCAAAGTGACCAACATTAAGACCCTCCGTAATCATCGATATCCGGATACCGTATACCCATTTTAGAATGGCTTTCGGTATCAGAATTCATTGGTTACGGTATCGGTTCCCATACCAATTTTGGCTCATAAAATTTTTAAAAGTGATTTGTCCCTTTATCACCACTCATTCCCCCCCAACTATCTATTGTGATCAATGTCCAATTACCAGATAAAAACAATTATTTTTTTATTATAATAAATTCGGTTCCCGGAATCGAAAATGTCATTAAGTGGGATCAATACACTCATTGAGTAAATTCGGCAATTTTCTTCAAAAAAGTGAAGGTCAATAAACGGTGACTTCAGGGAAATTAATGGTCATGAAAATTTCAAGAAAAATTAGGACAAAAATTTTGATATTTTAAACCCAAAATGGCCATCGTCATCGAAGTTCACATTGGTCCAACAGATTTGTCTTTCTGCAAAAGTGCAATGGCCTTCTGCATGTACTCAATGGCGGTCTTCGGGTCCTCGTAATCCAAAGCGCTAGCTGCGTATTTTGTGTACCTGATCATAATATCAATCAAATTGCAATAAATTAAATCGCAAATGTGTACTTTTTGGCCTCCAGATAGTCCTCCAGTGTCAGTCCTTGTGCTAAAAAAATTAAAATTGATTTTTTTGGTTGGGTTCTCTCTTAAAAACTCAATTTACTCCAAAGTTTTTGGGTTTTCGATGTAGAAATTTTGTCATATAATTTTTCTAGTTCATGTTTTTTGGGTGGAAAAAGTTCTTAAAAATTCGAAAAATGTGTAATGATTAAGAAAATTATGGTATTTATCGGTTTAATATCATGTTCTCACTCGGCTGTGCAGCCGGAACTTGTTGCGGCGACATGCTGGCTGCGGGCCCTGGTCTTGATGGTTGAGGCTGTTGGAATCCGGCGGCGGGTCCGGGATGGTGTTGCGGTCCTTGTCCCGCCTGTGGAATCCCCGCTCCTCCTCTGAACGGATCCTGGATGCCCGGACGAGGAAGACCAGGAAGACCGAACATGGGATGTTGGTGGTGTCCATGCGGCAGGAAGTTGGAAGTGGGCTGTTGGGGCGGTTGTTGCGGAACAAAATGCTGAAAATTGAGAGAAAAAAGGATGACAAGGTGAATATTTTAGAAACAAAATTTATTTTGGGCGGAAAATAAAAATGATAAAATGAGAATGAGATGGATTTCTATGGGGTTTTAATTCTAAAATGCAGGTTTTGGCCAAGAGAATGAAAAAATCAATTTTTGGCCCACCTGGTGTTGTGTCGGAATCTGTGGAAATTGCTGCTGCTGTTGTTGTGGCGGCGGCCTCGGCGGTGGGTTCATCGACGCGTTCAGGGCGTTTAACTCGGCCGACAGCTCGTCATTGATTTGTGCCGCAATGTCATCGGAATCCGCTGAAGGGGCAAAAGGAATGCCAAAATGGCGAAAAATCCATTTTCAAATTTCAAAATTAGCTAGAGAACCAATTATCATGGCAAATTCGAAAATTCAAATCTGTCCCCCACCTCTGTCCTGCTGTTGTTGTCCCTGCTGTGTCATTTGGCTGCCCGGCGTCGGCTGCTCGCCCTTCTTCAGACAATGATGAATGTAAGTTGCTCGCCATTTTGCGTATTTCCGTGCGGACTAAAAAACAAAAAAATCGATTAAAATTATAATTTTAAAACATCAAATCAAAAAAATATTAAAAAAAATCAAAAAAAAAATTTCTAAAAAATCAATTTGCTATTTAACCAGTCGAGAAATACCGAGAAACCTCATAGAAACAAGAATTGCATGAAAAATTTTTCAAAAAAACAAATATGGCCTAAAATGAATATCCGAGTAACTTTTCCTGATACATTCCAATTTTTGGGACCTGAATGTTCTCGTCCAGCTGTCCAAAACAGGTCAGCACATCGAACAGATAGCCACAGGTGTAGAAGGCCTTGATCATCTTCTGGTTGAATTGGCTCTGGCGGTCCTGGGACTCCGCGTACTGGAACAGCTTTTGGGCCTGGTCCTCGATGTGCGACTGGGCCACCAACTCCTGCCCAAATCAGGTTCGTAACAGGAAAAATTTTCTTGGAGGGGGGTCCCCTCACCTGCATGATGGCGTCGTTCTCCTTGTTCGCCTGTTTCACCTTTAAAAATGACATCATCCATTAGCATGAATAGATCTCAAAGAAATCAAACTGTTGAAAATATATTTTAAAATTTTTGTTTTTAAAAGTAAAGAATCTAGAAAAAATTAGGTTCTGATAAT
>LDKF01000799.1:30080-47093 GCA_001026735.1 Rotylenchulus reniformis | reverse complement strand
GATTTTATCAAGTAGCTATTTGATTTTTTGCCATATCAACATCTTTAATCGGCCTGAAAATATGTTAAATCTGATGATAATTCAAACCTTTGAAAAAAACCAAGCGAAAAACAAAAATTGTTAAAATGTGTGTTTCCGAGGGTTTTTAATTTTCAAAAATTCGGGATGTAAACTTTAATGTAAGAGTACCCATAAAAACTTTTTGCCCATTTCTGAACAGGATTAGGGAGCATAAATGGCAGTCCATCAACATCATTACCTATGATCTTAAGCGAAATTTTAGATTTTATTATTTAGAAAACCTTCTTTCGACAAATTTGCCCCGATCATCACCACCATTGGTCACTTGTGCCATCGTCAAAATCGATTACAATGCCATTGCCCCCTCAAAAATACCCTCCCTGTCGTCGTCTCCCAAATGAGTTGTTGCAAGAGTTGGTCCACTACTTTCCCATGGCCAACACACCCCATGATCGACGATCGCAGCTCCGGATTGCGTTTCAGAACACAGCATTTGGAGTGTACATAACGTGTACCATCGAAAAAGCAGTGAGTTTTCTAAAAAAGTTGTGAATTATTTATTTATTATTCTGGGCCAGGGCACAAAGGTGTCGCTAGGGCGAGAAATGAAATACAAATGGCACGATACAGTCAATACATAAAAAAAATTCAAAAAGGGGAAATATAATGTCAATAGAAAAGAGGAGATACCGAGGAAGGCGAGAAATTCGGAATTTGCTTGATTTATGAAATGAAAACAGCATAGAGAGCAAGGGCATAGCCAGGGGGGACTGGGGGGCTATAGCCCTCCCCCCCCAAAATGCCAAATCGAAAAAAAATTCAAAAGGGCCCCCCGTTCATTTTGCCTAAAATTTCAAAAAAATTTCCGGCGGCCCCTCTCAATTTATTGAAAATCCTGCAAAAAATGACCAATTTTCGTGAGAAAATGAGCAAAAAACGCAAAATTTTCTCCGGCGGCCCCTATCATATCAGGACCGCCGGCGGGGCACTCCTAATATANTCTACAGCGGTAAATCCCTTTGATCTTACCGCCAACGATTTCGAAATCCCGATCAGACCCTTTGATCTTATCAGCTTATCACCAAAGGAGCCCAATAGGGGCGGTAAACCCTTTGATCTTATCAGCAAAGGTGTCCAATAGGTGTGAGCCCCACGACATAGTGCGGTAAACCCCACGACAAAACCAGGGGGTTAACTACTATTCCAAAGTTTCCATCCGCAAAAAATAAGGCTTAAGCGCTTAAATAACTGCCAGTGCCATGAAGTTTATTAGTTCATTGAAAATTATTAAATTCTCAAAAAAAAAATTCGAAAACTCAAAATTTTTCTCAAGAGGCAGAAAATATTATTTTCATACTTTTGGAAGTTTTGCCTAATTTGGTACATACTTCAGAAAAATGGAAAAAGTCGGATTTGATTGTCTACTTTAGCTCTTTTATGTTTTTTAAAAATTTTGTTGTGAAAAATAATATTTTTCAAACGTGCAAAGTCAACTACCATTTTCTCCACGGCATTTGTCATTTCCTCACCATAATGCAGTTGGGAATTCTATCTGCATTTTTTTAATATTTACAATAATTATTACAATAAATTTTTAATGAATTTCCGTTGGTTTTCACAAATTAAAAATTTTTGACGCTATTGGAATACGGTAGTTTTTGAGATTCGAACGTTGTCCAGCACAAATAAATTCCCAACTCTTGAGATTTTATTAATGGGAGGTTTAAGGAACATAAAATTTTGTATTTTTTGAAGAAATGCAAATGGATTACTTTCTTCCAAGTAGGGTGCCACGGGGACGGGGATTTTGAAAAAATCGGGGACGGGGATTACCGGGGATGGCCCGGTCGGGGACGGGGACGGGGATGGAAAATTGGCCGGGGATTTCGGGGACGGGGATGGGTGAAAAAATTTCTGTCTTTTTTCCAGAAAAAATTTTTTTCCAAAATTTTTATGAATGTTATACATCAAAAAATTTCAAAGCTTTATTAAAAATGAGCATTTTTTAGATGAAGAAAATTCACTGTATGAGTTGGCGGCGGTCCCGATAGGGGCCGCCGGAGAAAATTTTAAAAATTTAGGTAATTTTTCTTAAGAAGATTTGTCATTTTTTAATGAAACTTTTGAACAAATCATTGTGGGAGGTGCTGGCGGTCCCGATAGGGGCCGCCGGAGAAAATTTTGAAAATTAAGACCCTTTCCTTTTAAAAAATTGCTTAATTTTTATTTCCGTTTTCTGTTACTTCCTGCTCGATGAATTAATACTATTCTTAAAAATTAATCATGAATTAATACTATTCAAAAAAATCATTAATACGAATTAATACTATTCTCATGAATTAATAGTTAATACTATTCTTAAAAAAGTTTTTCTGATATTTTTTGTTATTTTAATGTATTTTATTCTAAAAAGTTTTCGTAATAATTTTTGTGTTAAGCAACAAAAAATGACTAAAAAAGTCAAAGGAAATAATTTAAATGAAAAATAAGGCGATGGGAATCGAACCCGCGACCTCACTGCCAATAAACCAGCATCGTACCACTGAGCTAAGATCTCATTGAGTAATTTTCCGCAAATTCTCTTAACCGATGGACCCAAAATGGCATCTTTAGGGGTGCATTTTCATCCCCGAATCCCCTCGGGGATGAGGGTCGGGGATCGGGGATGGGCTCGTCGGGGACGGGGATGAAGCCCAAAAAAGTCGGGGACGGGGGGGATATCCCCCCCCGTGTGGCACCCTACTTCCAAGTAGTGCCGAATTTTTTATCACTTCTCTTTCAACCCATTAAAAATACTTTTTTGCATATCAAGTAGGGTTGGGCACGGGGGATTTGGCAAAAATCGGGGACGGGGATTTCCGGGGATGGCTCGGCCGGGGACGGGGATTTCGGGGACGAGGATGGGTGAAAATTTTCTGTCTTTTTTCGCAGAAAAATTTTTTCTTCAAAATTTTTTTTTCAAATTTCGTAAATGTCAAATTTGATTTTTTCACCATCATCATATTGTTCCTCCTCATTTTTTGGTTGAGGAAATTTCACTGTGGGAGATGGCGGTGGTCCCGANATTTTTTAATGAAACTTTTGAACAAATCATTGTGGGAGGTGCTGGCGGTCCCGATAGGGGCCGCCGGAGAAAATTTTGAAAATTAAGACCCTTTCCTTTTAAAAAATTGCTTAATTTTTATTTCCGTTTTCTGTTACTTCCTGCTCGATGAATTAATACTATTCTTAAAAATTAATCATGAATTAATACTATTCAAAAAAATCATTAATACGAATTAATACTATTCTCATGAATTAATAGTTAATACTATTCTTAAAAAAGTTTTTCTGATATTTTTTGTTATTTTAATGTATTTTATTCTAAAAAGTTTTCGTAATAATTTTTGTGTTAAGCAACAAAAAATGACTAAAAAAGTCAAAGGAAATAATTTAAATGAAAAATAAGGCGATGGGAATCGAACCCGCGACCTCACTGCCAATAAACCAGCATCGTACCACTGAGCTAAGATCTCATTGAGTAATTTTCCGCAAATTCTCTTAACCGATGGACCCAAAATGGCATCTTTAGGGGTGCATTTTCATCCCCGAATCCCCTCGGGGATGAGGGTCGGGGATCGGGGATGGGCTCGTCGGGGACGGGGATGAAGCCCAAAAAAGTCGGGGACGGGGGGGATATCCCCCCCCGTGTGGCACCCTACTTCCAAGTAGTGCCGAATTTTTTATCACTTCTCTTTCAACCCATTAAAAATACTTTTTTGCATATCAAGTAGGGTTGGGCACGGGGGATTTGGCAAAAATCGGGGACGGGGATTTCCGGGGATGGCTCGGCCGGGGACGGGGATTTCGGGGACGAGGATGGGTGAAAATTTTCTGTCTTTTTTCGCAGAAAAATTTTTTCTTCAAAATTTTTTTTTCAAATTTCGTAAATGTCAAATTTGATTTTTTCACCATCATCATATTGTTCCTCCTCATTTTTTGGTTGAGGAAATTTCACTGTGGGAGATGGCGGTGGTCCCGATAGGGGCCGCCGGCAAAATTTTGAAAATTAGGGCTTTTTCCTTAAGAAAATCGGTCACTTTTTAATGTTCACTGTGGGAGGTGGCGGCGGTCCCGATAGGGGCCGCCGGAGAAATTTTTGAAAATTTAGACTCTTTAACTTTTAAAAAATTGAAAAATTTTTATGTCACTTCCTTATCTTCTGTTTGAAAAATTCAAGAATTTTTCATTATTATTGTCAGCTTTTTTCCTAAAAAAATTTTTCGAAATAATTTTTGTGTTAAACAACAAAAATTTAACGAAAAAGACTCAAAGAAATAATTTAAACAATATATGAGGTGACGGAAATTGAACCAGCGCCTTCACCCCCAATAAACCAGGATTGTTTCCATTGAGCCAAGGCCCATTTGGCTGGTGGCTCACTAAATTTCCTTAACAGTTGGATCCAAAATGGGATCTTTAGAGGCGTATTTTCTAGAGTTAGACCACGTACCGTTGTACGTTCACGACCTTCATGAAGTACGTTACACGTTAAACTGGTTTTTTAACGAAACGTGCTAAATCACGTACCAGTTTTTGCACTTGTTTTTGGCACGTGAGTACGTTACACGTGTACCCCCTGCTTATGGGACTTGGCACTTGTACGTGCTCTTTTTGCACGGTTTTCACGTACTAGCTTTTTTCACCCAAAAATGGAAAAATTTTTAGGAAAATGAACTAGAATGGTGAAATTTTTCGCTAAAAATCAATGTTGTAGAGTCCAAGGTACCCGATATTTTGAAACTTTAAAAAATTCATAAACCTTGGGTTTCCAAATTCACGTTTCAAAAATTCAAATGGTTTACAAAAATTTTTGCAGAATATTTTTTTCACAGGATTGGATTTACAAAAAAAATAATAGCCTAGGAATTATCAAAAAATTTCATAGGCCTCGAATTTTTTGAATTTTCGAGTATTTTTACATATGGAGATGTTTTGTCCTTGGCAATTGTAGATGTTTTTTCTAGTTAGGGATATTTTGTAGCTGTCACACATAGGGGACCGCCATTATTTTTCTATAAAATTCGATTTTTCATTACTTTATTGAAAATTTAAATTGAAAAACTCATTTTTTAAATCTATTTTTCATTTTTTCACAACTATTTGTTCAAATTTTTTCTTAATCTGTATTAGCACTGGTAACGTGTAAAATGCCACACAGCACGTGTAAAAGGCGTACACGTTTCAAACACGGACCAGTCTTTGCACTTGTTTTTGGCACGTGAGTACATTACACGTGTACCCCCTGACTACTGGTACGTGGCACTTGTACGTGATTTTTCAAAATGTCTAACTCTAGTATTTTCATCCCCGAAGGCGCTACCACGATTCGTCTAACCAGCCAAAAGCCACGATTCGTCTAACCAGCTAAAAAATTACGATTCGTCTAAACCCATGATTTGTCTAGCCAGCCAAAAGCCACGATTCGTCTAAAAATTCAAAAAACACATTTCATGTAGAACCCGCAAAATGAATTGTGACCCTCCAAGATATCATGTAGATCACCCAAGACGGCAGGTAGAACCCGCAATTGGCATGTATTAATATGATCTTTTTGCTGGTTAGACGAATCGTGGTTTAGACGAATCGTGGGGCAGCGTCCCCGAATCCCCGCGGGGATGAGGATCGGGGATGGGCTCGTCGGGGACGGGGATGAGGCCCAAAAAAATCGGGGACGGGGGGATATCCCCCCCCCGTGCCCAACCCTAATATCAAGGATGTGAAAGTTGGGCCATTGACAACTCGAACATTGACAGCTCGGACACTGATTTTTCCCGAGCGTAATAACTTGGCTTAAGCACGCCCTAGAAAAAAAGTTCTTGGTAACAAAAGATTGAGCATCAAATCAGCTATGAAATGAACCATTCATTATCCATATAAATTGGCAAATTCAAAAAACCTTATGGCCAAGATAATCACTTGTGGACTCAGGAAAAACGCCAATACGAGTGATTATCATGGCCATAATTATTTTTGTATTGAGCCAATCCAGATGGTATTAGGCTAATTTTGTAGCCAATTTAATGCTCTATCTTTAGACACCAAGAACGCTTTTGTAGGATGTATTTAAGCCGAGATATCACACTCGGGAACAGTTAATGCTCGAGCTGTTTGGACATCGTGAAAGTTGCCTTCAAAGCATTTAAAAAATGGGAAAAAGGCAAAAACATAAAGTAGCTGTTTAGTTTTTTTTCATGAAAAGTGATCGATAGGTTGATTAATAAAAAAGGTGATCATTGAACAAAAGTAAATAATTGAAAATGCTGGGCCCTTATTAGTCATCCTCCTCATCAGTTTCCGGGGGATAAATTTCGTCGTAACGGTCCATAAAAGTCTCCGCAGCACTTGTCCCCAACCGGTTGTACTCTGCCATGTTGGTCTTGAACATTTTGCCTCTGAAGTCCGAGACCTTCAAGTTGTCCAGCACATAATTCTGAACGGAAATTGTCAATTATTTTGAAAAAAATGGGGGAGAGGTTTGAAAAAAAATAAATTTTCCCTGACAAGTTTCGCAGTTTTTGACAGCCGGGAGTTTTAGCACGGGTAGAGCTTAAATTCAACTAAATCTAAGATTTTATCATTTTTTTATTACTAGTTAATCAACTTTCGATAGAATTATAGGATATGCTGTTGTATAAAAGTGATAAATTTTGGAATAAATGAGCTTGACAAATCAGACATCAAAATTAGCGCGTGTAAACAGCTCCGGATCACTTTTAGGGTTATTAAATTTGTCAGAAAAATTTTACAGGGTAAACTGAACAAGTACAAAAGTTGTCGTTAAATCAAAAATCACCTTCAAACCGGTGAATCCGTAGGTGTCGGCCAAGCGGTACTTGAACAGTGCCGATTTTTTGCTTTTCTCCGTCAGAAATTCCAAACATTTGCCCTCCACATCGGTCACCAGGAACTGGTTGGCCACGTGCAGGACACCCTCAATGCATTGGTCTGAAAAGTATGTTGCTCTACTCCAGTTTAGGGGTCCAAACGACTTTTAGAGGTCCAAGCAAGTTCTAAGGGTCCAATCAAACATTAGGGGTCAATCAATCCTGCTTGTTTATATTATATTGATCCCTAAAAATTTCATTGGACCTCTAAAGTTTGAATGGACCCTTAAAAAAGTTTGATTGGACCCCTAAAATATTGATTGGGCCCCTAAGTTTGATTGGGCCCTTAAAACTTGATTGGACCCTAAAAGTCAGTTGGACCCCTAAAAATCGTTTGGACCCCTAAACTGGAGTAGAGCCAAGTATGTATGTAAATGTAAACCAGGTAAATAAAACATTCACAAGTAGGAAACATCTTTCACTAAAAATATAAAAAATCCATGAAAGCAAAAAGTCTATGGATTTTGGCAACATCGTAATTCCCTTGCAAAGTTTTCGTTTTATCCACATTTGTGCGCATGAAATCCATTAGCCTACAGAGCTTATTGCTGAGATTCTATGGACAAAATAAATATATATTTTTTTGAGGATTTGACTCCAAATATGTAAAATGCGCGTCAGAAAAATGCGGAAATCTGGCATTCTTTTTTGGGGTCAGAATGTCTCGAAATGATTGTTTGATGGCGCTTGGTGTCTTCTTTTCTCTTCCCTCGCCTCACTCTTTTTCATCATAATGGATAATGGGCTGTCATTCCGTGGCGTGGGTGTGGCCCTCCAGCTTATCCAAATACATCCCAAGGTTTTTCAAATTTCTAACATTTGAATGGTATTTGTACGTACCGTTTAGGTCCTCATTTTCGGAAAACTCAGAAAAAAATCGCAAAAATAAGTATAGCACAAGGTTTTTCAACGAGTATCCATAAGTCCAAAGGAAAAAATATGAAGCGAATTATTTTCTCTTCTATCTTATATTGTCTTTTCGCGGCGAGAAGAAAAAGGAAAAGTGAGAGATAACGTTAACAGACACTGTAAATTCGGTCAGAGGGTTCCTATGGACACCGCAAAAAATTCCTCGATCTGTAAATATCCTCTCCAAATTGCTTATTCCTCGAAATTGTGTGATTGCGCGGAAGTTTCTCCTATTGCAAACAAAAATCGTTTCAAAAAAATTATAACTTAAAGGGATTTCCACATTTTTTCTGACGCGGATTTTATGTTCTAAAACGCCAAAGCAATTATTTTTAAATTCTACCATCCAACGGTTTGTTCTCCGGATACATTGTCTCCAGCATCCGTTTAAAGTGCTCCACGGTGGCCGGGGCCTCGATCTCCACCTTGTACTCGCCACTCTTCCCCTCGTCGAATTGCGCATTGTAGAACAGGGAGTGGAAGTAGGGCGAGTGCATGGCCAATTGCTAAACAAATGGTTTATAGTTTCTAAATAATGGATAACTTGTTAGTCTCTGAATTTTTACGTTTTTGTTGATGAACATCCTTACTCATTCACCAGGATGACATTCGTCTTTGGCAACTCCCTATGCAATGAATGTACCGTATTTATTCTAATATAACGGTCCCTATCATACCCAAAGATCGATATCGACTGGCAATTGGGACACAATAAAAAAGAGAAAAGGCCCAGCAAAGGAATGGGAAAGGACGAGAGGAGGAGGAGCATATAAAAAAAACAAAAACAATGTCCGACCGGGAAACTGGGGATGAGTCATTGGCCTAAAAAGTCTAAATGGATGGTGGTAGCTCATTTGCGGCTCTCGATATAACGCGGTTCAAATAAACCCTAGAGAAATGATTTGATGTCGAAAATAGAGCAAAAATTTAGCAAAAAATGAATTTTTAAAAATAATTTTTTAATTAAATGAACAAAAAAATTCTTATCATTGATTTGCATACGTGTTGAGCCCGAATCTAACATCCGTTTAGAAATTTAGTTTTTTTAATGTGCTTTTATCGAGTTTTAATATTTTCTCAATGTAAAAACCAAATTTATGCGTAAGTAAAATGATGAGAGTAAAATCAAAAATTAAAAAAAAATTGTTCAAAGTGATCGACAAGTCAAAAAATATATTCAATAGTGTTGAAACCGCTGGCTTTTCTCAGATTTTTGGAGGGAATAGGGCGTTGTAACGGGCCCTCAAAGCCTTCGCAGCACTTGTCCCCAACTGGTTGTATTCGTCCAAGTTGGCCAAGAACAAATCCTTTTCAAAGTCTGTGGCCTTAAAGTTGTTCAGCACATGGTTCTGAACGAGAAAATCCGCTCATTCAGTTGTGATTGTTATAATGTTAACAGTTAACTCAAATCACCTTCAAAGAAATATACCCGTACTTGTCTGCCACGCGGTACTTGAACAGTGCCGATTTCGTGCTTCTTTCCGTCAAAAACTCCAGACATTTGCCCTCGACATCGGTCACCAGAAATTGGTTGGCCAAATGCAGAACACCTTCAATGCATTGGTCTAAAAATTGAAAAGTTTGTTGCCAAATTTATAAAATTTTCAAAATAAAATCCAATTTAGGGACATGTCCTCGTCAGGGAGAACAGGGATAATTTTATTCATAATGCGCTTCAGCCTCCTTCCCCTCCCCCCGCTTCGGCCTTGGAAAACAAAAATCGGGCCGTCGACACCCTTTTAATATAGTAAAAATTAACAATCTACTAAGAAAAAGGTTAAAAATGCGTAATTTCTTTGGCGAAGGGTTGCTGAAACTTGTTTTTTTTTCTCATCGGTGATTCCCAAAGTTCAGCTTCACCCAGGCCCGTAACGAGCTCGACCATTTCGGGAGAAGGGGGAAGAGGGGGATTTTTTTAACAAATTTGGCTGCTTTTCGTAAAGAAATTTGGTCATTTTTTACTTTAGAACAGTTTTTAGAGGACGCCGAGGGCCCTGAGAAGAGCCTTCGGAGAAAATTTTAAAAAATTAGACGAAATCGACGGTGCTGAGCCGTTAAAAAAAAACCGCCACGAGGGGCGTTAAAAAAAAACCGCCACGAGATCCAGTCTGGCCGAAAACTTTTTTGTTAGACTTGTTAGACAAAAAGTATAAAAGGCAAAAATGTGCAGAATTTTATGCTGATTCGAATGGTATAAAAAATTTTCCGAAATTCTAACAAAAAATTCGATTTTTGCCCGAAATACCGAAAAATACGGTTTTTAGGGGATATTTCGAACTTTTTGTTAGAATTTCGGAAAATTTTTTATACCATTCGAATCAGCATAAAATTCTGAACAATTTTGCCTTTTATACTTTTTGTCTAACAAGTCTAACAAAAAAGTTTTCGGCCAGACTACATCTCGTGGCGGTTTTTAGCGGTAACGACCTAGCACCGAAATCGACAAGGGGACCCGTTAAAATATCACGAAAAATTTTACCATCCAACGGTTTGTTCATCGGGCACATTGCCTGCAACATCCGCTTGAAGTGCTCCACGGTGGCAGGGGCCTCAATCTCCACCTTGTACTCGCCACTTTTTCCCTCGTCAAATTTTTCATTGTAGAACATGGAGTGGAAGTAGTCGGAGTGCATGGCCAATTGCTGCAAAATGGCCTTAACTTCGAAAAATTTAAGAGGACCAATTTTTTACGTTTTTGTTGACGAACAGCGTCTCTCCGTTCACCTGGATGGTATTCCTCTTTGGCAATTCCCTTATAAGAAATGAAAGGAATAAATTAATTTTTGAAAGATTTTGGGGCGCTGCCTGAAAGATGGTCTATTTTGAAAACCTACAAAAATGGTAGAAATTTTTGCCCTTTTAGGCAAAAATGAAAAAAAAATATTTATTTTTTTGCAACTCTTTTGGTCAAAAAGCAGAAAAAAAATTAAAAAAATTTTTTTTTTGTTTTTAATGAAAAGGGTCCCTTATTAAATGTGGGTTCAAAATAGGTAGCGCGAGAGGGAATGTAAAACGATAAAAATACTAACGATTTATAAAATATGGTCAATCAACTTTTTGTAATTTTGCCCCTTTTATTCTAATCACTTTTTTATTCTGCAAGGACCATACCTCGTAAATCCGTCTGATGAGGTGATGTTTTCTACTAATTGGACTTTGCAACCCCCATTCCTCTCTTCTCCTTTAGCTAAATAAAACTCACATGATCCCGGCAGGCGCATCCACTGAGATTTCCGCGACCAACTCCAGTGTATCTTTCTCCTCGTTGTAAAGGCCCCACTTTGGATCGAGCAAATGCTGCAAAATGAAAATTAAAAATTGCGTATTTTTGGGCTTCAACTGCTGTTTGTGTTAGGAACTCACTTCGAAGCTCCACGGTTCGCTGTCAAACCATTCTAAGAAAGATTTCTTATTGGAGAAGAATCTGCGCGTGAACTGGTAGCTTAAATCTGCTCCCGGGTTGAGCAATGACTTGATTCGCAAGGTCACAGTAGCCAAACAGCTCCAGGATCCGTCACCTGAAGATGTAAGACGCGTAAAAATCCTGTAGAAATCAAATTTTATTTTCGGCGTATGATTTTATGACGCGTAAACATTCCATGTTAAATTATTGTTGTTTGTTTCTGTTGTGGATATGAGCATGATCGACATAAGATTCTTGTCACGTGTGATAATATTTCTTAGTGGTATTCTTTCTCGCTTGTATCCCAGTTCATGTAATTATTCTTTGTATTTCCTTCACATCTCCACCTATATAAGTGATCCATTTTCCAGCATTTGTCACTTCTGTTTTGCCTTCCGTTCCTCATTCTTCACTTCCCATCCTTGTTCCATTATTCTATTCAATAAACAATTATTCTTCATTGTGTCTCTTGGCTTCTTCCGACGACCCAAGGATACAACAATTGGCGCAGTCAGCAACGGAACCTCAAGGATTATTCACCGCAACTTCAACGCAAGGATTATTCGCAACGCAAATGGCACCAAGCAAGGACCAGACAATTGAGCGATTGACGCAAATGTTGGAGCAACAATCTCAATTGGTCGCCCAACTCCTGGAGAATCAGCAACGAGCACAGCAACCTCAAGTGCAGCAAGTTGTGGCTCAAAGTGCGCAGCATGCAACGATCGCCTCTTCGCTCGACAACCGCATCGGGAAGTTCGTCTACGATCCTGAAAGTGGCACCACCTTCAATGCCTGGTACCAGCGGTATGGCAAATTCTTCGAGGAAGATGGCAAGGACTTGGATTCCGCAACGAAGGTGCGACTGCTGGTCAGCAAACTATCGGATGAAGACTACTCCAACTTCGCGGACAGCATCCAGCCTTTGCAGCCAGACGATCTAGCATTCGAAGACGCCGTTCAGCAACTGAAGGACTTATTCGAAGACACTCGCTCAGTGTACGTCCGACAGTATGAATGCTTCAAACTGAAACAACGGCCGAATCAAGATGTCATGGCCATATTCAACCAAGTCAATGCCGCATGTGAAAATTCCGGATTCTCGCCATGTTGCAAAGAGCAATTGAAATGCTTGATTCTGATTACGGCCTTACGTGATGATCACCACGATCTACGACAGAAGTGCCTGCAAATTCTTGAAGAAGCGCGAAGGAAGAATGAAGAAATTACGCTGAAGAAGCTTCGTGAAGCATGCCGGACATTCCTATCGGTTCGGACGAATGCTACGTTGCTGTCTCAATGCAAGACGATGTCAATCGATGCACTATCTTCTTATCCAGAGCAATGGAAGCAACAGAAGAAGAAGAACATCAGTCGCCATGATCCCGAAGGCTCAACTCCTGGATTCAAGCCTTGTTATTCTTGTGGACAAACGGGACATCGACGTGATCAGTGCAAGTTCAAAGAGGCTATATGTCACCAATGTCAGAAGAAGGGACATATTAGAGCCGTCTGCCAAGGCAAAGAAGTTCAGCAAAAGGCAACTGTGTCGGCAGCAACAGTTCATACAGTGACCGTCAGTTCAGCCTACGCAACTTCCGATGATTCAGATGAAATTCAAGCAGTTCTGAAGATCAACAACATTGCTTGCAAAATGAAGGTCGACACTGGAGCAGATGTCACGGTCATTACGATGAAGACATGGGAAAAGCTCGGTCGTCCAACATTGATGCCTGCAGAGATCGAAGCCAAAGAATGCACTGGCAGAAGATTTCAATTCGATGGCAGGATCAATTGCGAAGTTCAGCATGAGGACGAAGTGAAGAACCTCGATGCATACGTCTGCAAGACGGTTGTTCAAGACCTGGTTGGAGCACCATGGATTCGCAAGCTCAACCTACTACCATGGCTAGGAAGTGCGACTTCAACGCCAAATTCTGCAAAAGATGATTCGACTCAGGGCGATGTTCAAGCCAAGAAGTCAACTCTGAAGAAGCCTGTACACTTCAATGCAAAAGATGATTCGACTCAGGGCAGTGTTCAAGCCAAGAAGTCAACTCCAAAGACAAAGAAGTCTGTACGCTTCGATGCTCGGTGTAGCAAAAAGAAGACTGATGTCATATCTTCATTCCGCCAAAATAAGCCTTCGATGTTCAAAGCCGGAAGTCCAGTTCTTGTGCTCAACTACAGCAATGGCAAANTCGATCAGACGGGCCCCATACATGGACAGACGTGATCTACGGGACGTTCTGATGTGCTGGCGGGACTTCAGAAATTAAAGAGGGAGATGTTGTGGATATGAGCATGATCGACATAAGATTCTTGTCACGTGTGATAATATTTCTTAGTGGTATTCTTTCTCGCTTGTATCCCAGTTCATGTAATTATTCTTTGTATTTCCTTCACATCTCCACCTATATAAGTGATCCATTTTCCAGCATTTGTCACTTCTGTTTTGCCTTCCGTTCCTCATTCTTCACTTCCCATCCTTGTTCCATTATTCTATTCAATAAACAATTATTCTTCATTGTGTCTCTTGGCTTCTTCCGACGACCCAAGGATACAACAGTTTCTTTTCCTCTATTTATCCACTTTTTATGTGCTATTTTGCAAGAAGGAATTCGCTTCAAAAGATCCTAGAAAAGTCCATTTCTATCGAGAGACTATTTTAATTTTACATAAAACAAAAATATTATCGCACTGTCGTTGACCACTATACTTGTTAGTCTTTGGTGAGGGGGATGGAAGGGGGGGGGGGATTTAGTGCGTATGTATATATGTTGTATCCGATATCGAAATCAGCCGATTTCGAAATCGGCTAGCCGATATCAAAATCGATCGGATAATTTTTTTCATCAAAACAAAAACTTTTATTTGAAGCTTCCTAGGCCAAAACTTTAAAAACAAAAATGTGCAGAATTTTATGCTCTATCTTTTGGCCTGATTATTTTTTTGAAATTTGGTAAAAATTTGAGATTTTTTGCAATTTTAAAAAAATTGAATTTTTCGAAATTTTCAAAAATTTTCAGAAAAATTTGAAAAACTAATAAATGCCAAAAGATAGAGCATAAAATTCTGCACACTTTTGCTTTTTAAAGTTTTGGGCTTGGAAGCCTCAAAAAAAAGTTTTTGTTTTGATGAAAAATCCATTTCGATATCGGCGGCTAGCCGATTTCGAAATCGGCTGAAATTTCGATATCGGCTACAACATATATACTCGTGGCCACAAAGAATGTTCCAACGTTTTCAAGCTATATTTTGAAGCGAAAGAAAATAGCATATAAAAAAGAGAGAACAGAAGAGAAATTAATTTGGGACAGAATTTCGCTTCAACTTATGTTTCGAAAAATTGTAACATTTTTAAGGCCATGAATATACGGTGGTGTGCAAAAGTATGGAACAGGGTGTAATTACCGAAAAAAATGATGTCACATTGGGACAGGACCTCTTTGTTTAGGCTTAAAAATAGCTTAGACAAAAATTCAGTTTACATGTTTCAGCATTTTTTAAAACTATTTCTTTAAACCGGGTTTTAAACCGGTTTAGAAGACAAACCATTTCTCAACTCTGTGGAGAAAAATTTTAAAAATTTGCTGATTTTAGCCTTGAAGTACTTCAGATTCCGAATCAAATGCAAAAAACCGCATCAAAAAATATTCAGTTTTATGAATTTTTGAAAAAAAAATGTTTCAAAATGGTAAAAACGGCAAAAACTGGACGTTTTTCGCGATTTTCAAAAATTCATAAAACTGAATATTTTTTGATGCGGTTTTTTGCATTTGATTCAGAATCTGGGACCTTATTATCATCTCTTGATTAAGGCCTTAATCATGATTAAAGCCCTAATCACGATTAAGATAATCGTAACATCTCCCTTCCCTAATCATGATTAAGTCACTAATCATGATTCCACTAATCATGATTAAGGTGGCCCTTAATCGTGATTAACTCCTAATCATTATTACCATCTTCTTAATCGTGATTAGACACTTAATCATGATTAACTTAATCGCAAGTCGAAGTGCGATTAACCAGCCAAATTATAAGTTTATCACTAATATCATATTATCATCTCTTAATTAAGTTTAATCATGATTAAGGCCGCTAATCGTGATTAAGGAATTCCCTTTCTCCCTTCCTTAATCATGATTAACGTAATCACGATTAGGTAGAGATGATAATAGCGATTAAGAGAGGGCGCTAATCGTGATTAGTGGACTGATGATAATACGACCCCTGAAGTACTATCAAGGCTAAAATCAGCAAATTGTTAAAAAAATTTTCTCCACAGAGTTGAGAAATGGTGTGTCTTTTAAACCGATTTAAAGAAATAGTTTTAAAAAATGCTGAAACATTTTTTAAGCCTAAACAAAGAGGTCCTGTCCCAATGTGACATCATTTTTTCGGGCAAATACACCCGTTCCATACTTTTGCACACCACTGTACTTGTATCCACTGTATGTTGTATGTATGTATGTAGCCGATTCTGCATTTGCAGCCGATTTAATTTGAGGTTTCGGTCATTTGCATTTTTCCTACCTTTGGCATTGCATCCACTGGCGTTCTTGCACTCCACCATGATCCCTATGCCCTCCTGCGTCTTGTCCTTCACGGGAACGCATCGATTCGACTGAGCACAGACAGCCAGCCCAAAGGTGAGTCCGCGGAGGCTGACTTTGGCATCGCATGGGCGCATGCTGGCGATGGCGAACACTCCGGGAGGACGCTTGGCGAACTCGCGGAAGTTTTGGATGAGGAAGGTCAAGGAGCCCGCTGATTTGAACGAATCTGCTGAAGGGAGAAGAAGTTTGGAAGGCGTCCATGCAATCAATCTTTAAGTGCCGGATTTTTATGTGATAATTGCAAAAAAATTTCATCATGTTTAGTTTATTTGCCATGCAAATTCCACCTTAGCCCTGAGTTTTTTTTGTTCCGGAGGAAATTCTTTTCATCTTTTGATTCAACCAAACACAAAGGCTTTTAAAACCATGAATATGTAGATTAATAAAGGTTGTTTTGAAACATTTAGTTTAAATTTTATCATACAAATGTCTTTTTTGGTGCTTGGTAGTAACTAGTAAAAAAAGTACCAAATGCAAAGGTTGGCCGAAAACTTTTTTAAAGCCAGCCCAGCCAAAAAAATGAAAAAAGCCATTGTGCAGAATATCTGTGCAGAACTATCTTTTAGTATTTTTAAATTTTCGAAATTCGGCCAAAGGTTTGAATCATTCCAAAATAACGAAAAATAGGGTATTCACGAAAAATTCGAACTTTTTGGTCGAATTTCGAAAATTTAAAAATACTAAAAGATAGAGCATTAAATTCTGCACAATGGCTTTTTTATTTTTGGCCTGGTTATCGTACATATTAGTTAAGATTCACCTGTTGTGCCCTCCATTCTAGCCTTTTTCGTAGGAGGCGAACATTGGGTTGGCGTAGAGTTGGAGATGTTCACTTCGGCCATCAATGTTGTTGAACCAGTTGCACTTGCAATCATAAAAATGCTTTGATTTTCTATGAAAAAGACTAAAAAGAAGTTTAAAATAAATAAAAACCAAAAACCAGGCAGCGATTCAACCAAAGGTCGTTTATAGTTTTTGAAAAATCTATTATTTTATAATTTCAGACATGTTGAATCGAATCTGACATCAGCAGATCACCATATCATTAAGTACATACATTTTATATAATGTATGAAACATTTTATAGGGGGGGGGGGTTGACCCCATACCATCGCTCGCAAAAGAGGCCGGT
>LDKF01000798.1:28051-42042 GCA_001026735.1 Rotylenchulus reniformis | reverse complement strand
GGGAAAGGGGCGGAGGGTCGAGGGACGGGGGAGGTAGGGACGGAAGCGTCGAGATCGGATGAGGAAGTAGGGGCCACGGGCAGGAAGTACAGCTCCGGGATCTGGCCGACCTCCACGTTGGTACCGTTGTTGGACAGCGGATGGGAGCGGAAGTGGAACTCGATGGACCCATCCGCCTCCTCCCCCGCGTCCTCGACATCCACGCGGACTACCGCTTGTCCTCCTGCGCCACAGTCCGAACTTGGGCCTCTGTCGGGGAATCGGACAAGTTCGTTCTTTTGTTCGAATTCAACAAAACCCACTGGATCTGCACCCAGACCACGTGCC
Source organism: Rotylenchulus reniformis (assembly GCA_001026735.1). Classification (NCBI taxonomy): domain Eukaryota; kingdom Metazoa; phylum Nematoda; class Chromadorea; order Rhabditida; family Hoplolaimidae; genus Rotylenchulus; species Rotylenchulus reniformis. The sequence goes on along the minus strand of LDKF01000798.1, from coordinate 41,715 downwards.
ATCTGCCGGCCCCCACCGGGATCGGTCTCTCCAGTTGCAACACCGCAGTCTCGCGCGGAGCACACTCGAACAGGACTTGGTCCGTCTCGGCCAGCAAATCCTCCCGCTTCTCGTGTTCATCTCCGGACCCAGCCTCCTCCCCCGTATGGACTCGGAACAACTTCATCGATGCCGCGTACTCGCCGCGACCTCCGAACAGCCCAACGCCACAGAACAAAATGTCCCGCGAGCATCGGAACTGGATGGCCTCCACACAGTGTGCGGAATAGCCCCATCCCCCGCCGAAACTGTCGAAGCGGTGCACCACCCGGCAGCTCCGAGCCGCGCCCTCCGGACACAGTCCCTGCTCCTCCCCTCCTCCTCCGACAATTTGCTCTTCCTCTTCACTATCCTCTTCTCCGGATCTGCCGGATGTTCCTTCCGTGTCTCTTTTTGACCCCGCAAAAATGGACAGACAAAGTGAATGGACAGTTGAGAGCAGGAAAATGGCCAGCTGAACATCCGAGAACCGCACTGAAGAGGTCGGAACATCGAGGGGCCGACCAGATCATCGGTGGCTTACCGGGACTGGTTTCCGAGGAGCCCGAGGACTCCTGTCCGGCTGGGCCCTCTTCCGCCGCCAATGCCACCGATGGGACCATAAGTTCGGTGCTGCGAAGAACCATTCGGCGATGTTGGCGAAGGAACGGGGGATCGAGGGAAGGAGCGGAAGGAAGCGGAGGGGCGGAAGAGAGCGCGAAGACGCACATCCGCGAGGGATCGTAGACCCAGAGCAGGTTGCAGTGACGCGGGTCCAGACAAAAGCTGAACGGGCATTCCGGAATGTCATGAAGTGGATGTGAATGGACCACTGACATGTTTCTAGATGCCCATTGCCCGCTTCGCTAACCTGCATTTGGCCAGTTCCGGCATCGGATTCTCATCGTCCTTTTGTGCCATTGGAGTCCATTGTCTTTTCCGGAAGCTCGATGTAGTCCTCGTGGCATTTGGTGTTTCCCCTCGACGGATCATCAGATACCCTCGGGACATTCCTGCCGTTCCGCGTCTTTCCGCCCTTCCATTTGCGCCTTCTCCCGGCACCACCATCAGCACTTTCCCCGCCGCGCTGATCCGGCCTTCCATCAATTCCGTCCGAGAGATCAGTTGTCGTTGTGCCTGGACCACCGTTCGGTCTCCCTGGGCCCCCACCCAACTGGCCAATCTCCCGTAGGCTTGGCCGAACCCGGGCACGAATCCAGGCTCCGCGAACCATTGGCGTGCTGTGCCGGATGGACTCGCTGTCGCCGCTTCTGCAGGCGTGGCCAACCGCTTGCGGCCCAATTGTCCCGCTTTGTGTGCACCGAAGGTGATCAGTCGACCATCGATGGTGCGCAAAACGGTGTGATTTGCGCCTGAGGGATTACCGGATTTGAATGGACGGAAGATTAATGATCACCAGCGATCGCCTGGACGATCTGAACATTGGCAGGAAGTGCGAGTTTATGTGTTCCGGCTCTGGGCAACGTGTCTCCGGTGCCCAATTGTCCGTGGGTATTCGCTCCGAAGGTGTACACCTTGAACAACTCGACCTGTTCATCTACAGTTCTCTGCTCCTGACCTGGTTGTCCGCACTCAGCAAAACCGTGTGGAAGTTCCCCACACTCGCGGATGACACCTTGATCTTCGGTTGCTGCTGGAGCAGTACTCGCTTCGGCGGAAAGATGCGAGTTGACGTCGAGGCAATTTCCGGATGACTTGCAGCATTGTCCCTGGCTTCGGCTTTTTCCGGCGTCTTCTTCTGTACTTCCTCTCGCGGCTCCTCCAACTCGTCCCTGGCCAATGGTGGGCTTCCCTGCTGCTTTCTCTGCTGGATCCGCACGGCCCTCGGGCTCGTCCTCGTCTTCCGCGTGCGTTCTTCCGCCCGCGTGCACCCCCTGCACATTCCGCACCGTACGCAACAACTGCGCCCGGTGCGGGCACACTTGCAGAGAGAACCCTTTGGGCCGGCGGGACAAGCGGAGCCACAGCATTGACCACAGCGGGAACATAGAGAGGCCAGATCATCGGGCAGGAAAAGATGCTGGGAGAGTGCGCAGAAGGAAGAGCCGGAAGTGCCGGAGAGGGAGGAAGAAGAGACCGCCGAACAGCTGATGGGTACGATGGGCACCGGAGGCAGCTCGGATGGACCCTTCTTGGCCTGAATTGGTTTGGACCGGTTTGGCTGTCCCAGGCCGTATCCGCTCGCCTTGTGCTCCTCCGGTCCTTCCGGCACCCCGCCCCCTCCTCCGCATTGGTTCTGGTTGTTCAGCCCGGTGGCGAGCAGTGTCCCGTTGTTGGTGATCGCCACCAGATGGGTCTTTCCCAGCGCCACCAGCCTAACCTACAAAAAAACTAAAACATACTAAAAATTAATTATCCAAAGAATAATAAAACCAAAAAAGAAGCAAATAACAAATTTAAAAAAACAACAAATCGCAAATAACTACATAATAATACATAATAGCGCCACCAGCGCCACCTGCAGCACCTGGACATTCTCCAGTCCCGGGACCGGAAGGGGCGCGGTGGCCTGCAAAGGCGGCGATGGAAGTTGCGCTTGGCGCTGCTCGTTGTTCAGCACGTGATGCCCAAGCAGGAAGGCCCGTCCATTGTCAGTCGCGAGAGCAAGGCATCCCCCGCCCACGGAGACAATGGACACGGACACACACTTTCTCCTCAAATTTCGAATTTGGCACCTCTTGGCATCCCGTCCGCTACCTATTTGGCATCTTCAGCTTCTTGATCTCCGCCACCGGTTCTTTCCCCCGTCTCGGCGATTTGTTTCCAGATTTGCCACGCTGGGCACTGACCAGCCACAGGTTCCCGGCCCCGGATCGGAGGATCAATGTCCGGCTGATCGGTTCCAATGCCATTGATACGATCGATTCCGGAAGTTGGAGACGAGTCCAGGAGAGGGGAGTTGGCGCGGGGGTGGACAGACCGAAGCCAGATCCGGAACCGGAGTAGAACACATGGCCGTAACGGGAGAGCAGAAAGGCAGTGCCGGGGCCCAGCTGAAGGTCCGCGGTGATTCCTGATCATTGTTTGGATCATAGATTGGACATTAGCCCCNCCCCCCCCCCCCCACCTTTGAGCTTGGTCGGGATTGTCTGGAGCATTCGGCGGTGTGTGTCCTCCATGTCCCCGAAAGCGCAGAACTCGCACTCCATCAGGCGGACCTGCCCCGCCCGGGGCCCGGCCCCTTCCTGCTGGTGCTGAACCGGGACGAACGAATCATCCAACGGCGTGCACACAAAGTGCCATTGCTCGTCCAGGTTGGCGTGCCAGAATTGGCGGCCGTCGGCAAACAAAAGGCCTTGCGCTGTCAGAGCCGTCGGGAGTATGATCTCGCCGATCTCGCGCAGAGTTTCGGTGTCCATGACACAGAGGCGCGGGGAGTGCCGGTGCCGAAGGTACAGGGACCCGTTGGACACGTACAAGCACGAGCCGGAGGCGCCGAAATGCACAGAATCGTTGCACACCAACACTTCGCCGGCACGAGTCTCGCCAAGTCCGCAGTGCGAAACTTGGGGACGGAAACTTGGGGACGGATACTTGGGGACGGAAACTTGAGGACGGAAACTTGGGGACGGAAATTTGGGGACCGTAAAAAATTATTAAAAAAAATTCAAAAACCATTAATCATTTGTGGTTGAGTGGAGGTGACCAAATTCACCCTACATCCTAGGGCTTGGGTTCGAATCCTCGGCGAGGAAAATATTTTTTTAAGGACGGAATAGGGTCTGAATTCAACGGAAACATTTAAAATAATTCACCCTATCCCTCTACCCCCAAGAAAACGGCTTACTATTTTGTTCCATTTTGAAAACTTTGGTGTTAACCAGGGGTCGGATCTCAAAATTTTCAAAATCAGAACATTTGGCTCAAAAAACAGATTTTATGGTCAAAAATCAGGACATTTTATATTTTGCTTCCAAATCATGAAAAAATCAATTTATTCATAAAATTTTAATATCAAACATTATATTTTCATACTCCGTAATTTTTGTGAGCAATTTGGGGATTGAAATAAGCACATCATAAAATTGGGAACAAATCGGATGTCTGTTCATTGTTCCGAACATAATAAAAAAAATTTCCACGCTTGCGTTTTTTTGAAGAAAATTCATTGTGTGGCGAGCAGGCGGTCCCGATAGAGGCCGCCGGAGAAAATTTTGAAAATTTAGACCTGATTTTCATTAGAAAATTAGTAATTCTTAAATAAAAATTTTCTAAAATCCTAAAAAACAGGACAAAGATAGGACAGAGGTCGAAAGTCAGGACAAATCTGATAAATCAAGACATATCCGACCCCTGGTGTTAACCCATAATATCACCACATTCAAAATACCACCTCACAAAGGGAGTTACAAAATGTCTAAAGAACGAAACACCACTTATAGCAATACACGCATCAAATTTGCGGCTTCTACATGCTATGCGCGACCTACATGCCATTCTCAAATTTGAAATTAACAAAAGATTTGATTTAAATCTTTTTTTTTATTGATTTTTAGATATTTTTTTGAATTCAGACCCTAGTCCTCTTAAAAAAATATTTTCCTCGCCGAGGATTCGAACCCATGCCCTAGGATGCAGGGTGAATTTGGTCACCTCCACTCAACCACAAATGATTAATGGTTTTTTGAATTTTTAAAAAAAAATTTTACGGTCCACAAATTTCCGTCCCCAAGTTTCCGTCCTCAAGTTTCCGTCCCCAAGTTTCCGTCCCTAAATTTCCGTCCCCAAGTTTCCGTTCCCAAGTTTCGGTCCCCAAGTTTCCGCGTGCCGCCAAGTCCGGTGCCCAGCTTGAAGAATCCGTATCCGGTGAGGAGATAGGCGAAGGCACCTAGAAAGATAAAAGGAGGAAATTGTAGTTGGAAAGAAGTAGCTGAGGATGGCCAAATTTGTAGGAAGGAAAAGGCATATTAAGATTGCGAAATGAAGGAATTGTGTACAAAATGTTAGGGGACGAAAAAGGATTTTGGGTTTCCGAAAGGCCAAAGTACCATCAGAGGCCAGACAGCCCTGGCGCAGCTGCTCATCGGCGTCCCCGTGGCCCTCCTCCCCCTCCGCCTCCTCCTCCATCATCGCTCTCCCCGTGTAAATCACTTCAAATTCGCACACAATCGGGCGCCGCTCCAGTGGTTCGCCGATCCAAACAGATTCCCAGGGCCCTGGCGGCACATTCAGCAATTGGCGTTGGACCATAAGGGCCAGACTTTGCAGATTTCGGGGGAGAGGGGTCGAGCCGACGGAGAGCTGGTTGAAGGGCAGGTGACGCTTGGGCTCGCAGAGCAGGGCGAACACGGTGGCGAACAAAAAGTCCAGGTGGCCGGAGGCGATGGCCAAACTCTGGAGCCGAATTGGGGAGATGTGGCATCCTGTCATCTCTGCCATTTTCACACCCTTCTCCGCCCCATTAATCTGATCAGCCTCACTTCCCCCATTTGATCAGTATGATCCCCTGCCATCTGATCAGCTTCCCCCTCCCCTCACCATCATGCACGAGTTTGCTCCCGCGGACACCTGCGCGTTGCCCTCCCTGCGCAGCTCCCTCAGCAACCCGAGCATCCCCGCTAGCATCCCACGGGGCTGTCCGGCCATGGATCGGAACTCCATCTTCTGGATCAGCTGCAGCAGTGTCTGCAGGGACTGCGCACACAGCTCGGGCTCCCTTCGGCTCAGCTCCGCCAGCACCGACAACACCGGGTCCAGACAGACCCCGACCAGCTCCGCGCCATTCGGCCCGCCTCCCTTCCCGACATTTCGGGGCCTTTGTTCGGGGTTGGGACCCTTCTCTCGCCGTCCCATTCCTCCCGCACATTCTTCGTCCCTTCTCAGCAATCCGCCAATTCTGCAATGATCGGAGACATTGGGCTCGGGCACTTCCCCTTTGCATTGTTCACCTGTAAACAATGGCCTGCGCAAGTGCATTTGCACCGAAGACCGATGGGGTGGCCACCACGCTGAGCATGTCCAAGGCCCCCTCGAGAAGATGCGCCTCTGCTCCGTCCCGTTCATCCCCCTCTTCCGCTTCGCCTTCTCCTCCTTCTCCATCGCTTCCGCTCAAATTGCCTCCACCATTCCCATTCTTTGCACCTCCTTGTCCTGAAAAACTTCCCTCGGTTTCTTTCCTCTCCTACCGTACTCCTTCCTCCTCCCCTCTCTCCCATCTACCGTACCCCTCCATCCTTCTTCCTCTCTCGGCTCTACCGTACTCTTCCCACCCATTCCGGACAACAGTTATTCTTCCCCTCTCTCCCATCTACTGTACTCTCCCCTTATCCGCTCGCCTGTTGGTCTACCGTATCTCTCCCTATACCACTTGCCGTCACTACTCACCTCGCTTTCCTCCTGTTGGTTCTTGTCCCTCTCCTCCTCCTTCCCTCCGTCCCTTTTCTTCCTCCTCTTCCTCCTCCTCTTTTTCGTCGTTTTCCCATCGTAACTTTTGTATCTTTCCGAATCTCCTTTCACTGGCCCTTTCCAGCAACTCGACCCATTCCCCGCGAATATCCGCGACCATTCGCTGTTCATCTTCCTCGTCTTCTCTTCTTCTTCCTCCTCCTTCTTCGTCTCCAAATTCATCGAATGGGTCCGGGAAGTTCCTCAGAAAGTAGTTCATCATCATCATCCCCCTCCTTCATCTTCCTCCTTCTTCTTCCTCTTCACCTTCTTCCGTCCCTTTTCTTCAGCTCATTGGCCCTCCAATTCAGAAATTCCCTTACCGCAGGGTCTGTGGGCATTATCCGGGGAAGGAGGGAGCCAAATTTTGAGGACAATAAAGAGAATGAGCAGCAAAAGGAGGAGGAGAAGGACGAGGGGCAGGGGCGAAGTGGAGACGAAGGCAGCCGTGAAGAACAGTCGCGGAAGGGAAGATAAGTGATCAGAAGGGGAAGGGAAAAGGGAAAAGGGAAAGGAGGTGATCAGCAGAAGGCAAAAGGAACGAGGAAGGGGTTCAAACTCCTATATGTAGATGGGGAAAAGGAACACTTGGAGGAGAATGGCCAAAAAGTTGGGCGGAAAAGGGATTTGGATGCCAGTGAGTACCAATTGGATCCCAAGGGAAAAGGAGGACCAAACCAAGAAAGAGATGGACAACAAAAGAAATATTCGGGGAGAGGGTGGGGGACAGGGGGCAGTGGACATTGCCTCCTTTCCTCCGCTGCCGATGGCAAGTCCATACTCTCCCATCCATCACATCATTCGCCACAGAAATATCGACAGCCGGGAGAAGGCAATTCCAAAAGGGGAAGGGAATGGCCATAAAAGGAGATGGAGAGAAAGAGAAAGGCCAGAGGGTATTGGCAAACAGAGAGAGAGAGAAAGGAGTCAGGAGGAAAAGAGTTAGAGAAGAGACAATCAATTGAGTGCCAAAGGGATAGAAAGCACTCATCGCAGAAAGTCCAATTGGTCAAATGAAACATTCCATGATTTTCCCATAGTTACGGAAGACTTAAGCGGCAGATCCGAATTTTCCGAGAATCCCACACAAAATCAGATTTTTTTACGAGAAATAATCTTTAAAAATGCCAAATTTTCTAACTAGCTTTCAAAAATGCAAAGAATTATCGCCAGAAAGAAAAGTTGAGGAAAAATAAATTATTTTGTACAGCTACAAGGTATGCATTTAGCTTTTAATCGTACACTCTGAAAACAGTCAAAAAAGATGAAGGGAAAAAGATTTCGGACCGTGAAAATGAAAGATCATCATCATTTAGAAAAAGAGTCCGGCAACACCGCCCATTTCTTGTTGCTCCTTCACGAATATTTCGAAATACTAAATGGAAAAAGAATTTAATAAGAAGAAGAACAATGAAGGGTGAGCAAAGAAACCTGGTAAATTATCGTGACGGCCAACAGAATTCCTGTCCCACTTCCAATGGCACCTACCAAGATGGAACATAAAATATGATTTTCAGCTCAAAAAGTACCCAAAAAGTCGGCAGTCACAGAAAGTGCGCCGATGCACAATCCTCCAAATGCAGCTGCCGTGGGGATGTACCGGTTCAGCTCGTGGATCATGGACTTCTCGCGGTGCCCACGCATGATCATCTGCTGTTCCTTCAACTGTTTGGCTACGTCTTTGGCGCTAGATCCGCTGACATCGATCCAGGTTTTGGAGAAGAATGCGCAGGAACCGAGCATGAACACGATGTAGATGAGGCAATGGATGGGGTCTTCCAGGATGTGCGAGAGAGACTCTGGAGGAGACAAATAGTAGCAAATCCCACCTGAAAAAGGGATATTTCGCAAATTCTAAATGTATTTCAAACCCAACCAGTTGGATAGCTTCTGTAAGTCCCCGATGAGTCTGACCAAGTGCCCAGCAAGTTGACCAGAATATTCCCGCCAAATTTGGCGGCCAACATCTGCGAAATCACATAAAGATTGGAGACGAGTGCGGATTGAAGAATGATCGGAATGTTGCTGGTGTAGAACAGCTTGATTGGGTAGGAGCTGTGCTGACCCCGATATCTAGCACTCTTGATCGGCAAATCCACACGGAATCCCTAAAAAATTAATTAATTAATTAATTAATGAAGAACGGGGAGTAACTAAGAAATTTTGGGCGTGTTATCCATTGAGAATCGCTTAAAAATAGTGTTTTAAGGCTGACCCGATAGGGTTCCAGCTTCCAGGAGAAAAGGAGGATGAGGAAATGCAAAAGGGGAATAAATTCTGAGAATTGGGTTTCTTAGTTTTTATATATTTTTCCCCNATTTACGATTTCGAGGAGAGGGTTCTAGAGAAAACAATAGCAACCATCTAGATTACAGCGCTGATTAATTGTAAGAGTTAAAAATATACCTGGAAATAAATGACCACGGCAAAAACGAGGATAGTGGCAAGTAGATTCATTAAGTTGGGAAGATTCTGCCGGTAAAAAGCTTCGCGCAGTGCTCGCACTTTGTCATTTCGAGTCGCCAGCAAGTGGAATAACGCAATGATGGCTCCTTCAAACTCAGTACCACGTCCTGTATTCATCGTGGCTGGCGAGAAAGCCTTCCAAACAATCGTTTCGCAGATGTTTGTGGCTATGAACAGAGAGATTCCGGATCCGAGGCCATAGCCTTTCTTAAAAAGTTGAATAATTAGAAGGATATATAGCGCCATATTTTCTGGCTTTTTCTGGCTACGCCACTGCCCACAAGGGGTGGACGGAAGTAAAAATCCGGAATTCCGGACTGCACAAATTAAATGGATTTTTCAGATGCATATTGTATATAATGAATGGTGTTTTTCTTTTCAAAATATGTGGCACCCTCTAACTTAAATATTCAATTCAAAAAAAAAGTTTGGAAAGTTGAAAATCTAATTTTATGGCAATGCGAGTCGTGAGTGCAGGTCATAGGCCAATTCCTGATTCCGGATTTGCTGCACTCACGACTCGCATTGCCATAAAATTAGATTTTCATCTTTTTCAAATTTTTTTTTGAATTGAATATTTTGAAAGATATTCAAAAAATATGTTTTAGATTTTTTAATGAAATTACCTGAAGTAACTCATCCAATAAGAGTACAATGAGTCCCGCCACTACAAGTTGAATCACGATGAGCAAACAAATGCCAGCTCCTATTTCGTGTGGATTTCCATACATTCCGGATGCCACATAAACAATCGCTTGGCCGATTGTGATGATCATTCCAAACACTTAAGAATAAAAAATAAATTTAATTAATTTATCTCGGTGGCCAAAAAAATTAAATTAATTTGTTGTAAAAATGGGTGGGGGGAATCTCCTTTTTAATTTACTTAAGTTTTGTTTAAAAATTTACATTTTTGTGCGCCGTTGAAGAGTGCCCTTTCTTTGGGGGTATCACCAACTTCGATGATTTTTGCCCCCGCCAAAAGTTGCATTATGAGACCGGAAGTGACAATGGGTGAAATTCCCAACTCCATCAAGGTCCCCCTGTTTGATGCCATAATCACTCGAAGCCAATAAAGCGGGTCGGCGCTATCCGTAGACATTATGCCTTAATGTGAAATTTAATTGATCAGTTGTCAACCAAAGCTTAGATAAATTTTAAATTTACCAAAAAGTGGAATTTGGCAGCAAACGAGGAAGACAAACAATGTGATTGCCGTCCATAACATTTTCTCTCGAAATTGAATCTTCCGTTCCGGCTTGGAAACCTCGGGCACAAACCCGCAAAAGGGTTTGACGAATTCCAGGAATTTAACTAAATAAATCAAATTGGTCAATTTCTACTCCAATCCAAAGCGAAAAAAAACTCACTTCCCATTATTGATGAACAACTCAAGTTCGAATTCAGCTATTGAATGAATTAGTGTTACAAATAATAATAATAATATCTATGTAAGAAAATTATTTTGGCTAGAATTAAAGATTCTTTTTTTTAATCCGCTCTAACCTCTAACTAATAAATAAGGAATGTGCATTTAAATTCTTGAGCATATATGAAATTCTAATAAATTGGAATATTTTTTTAAATATTAAATTGACTTGGAATTAGAAGAATTAATAAAGCTGTTTGACTCTGATAAAGGAAGGAAAAGAGGAAAAGGGAATTAGGAATTAGCGCAAACAATACACTACAATACAACAAAGATAAGCTGAAGAAGCTGCAAGAACTGCAAAGTATTGAAGCGATGGTTTAAATTTTTTACAAATTTTTTACAACGAATATAGGTGAGAGAGAGAGGAAATCAGGAAATTGCTCAAGAAGGTAGGGAGGGTAGGTTTGTCCCTTCCTCTCGGTCCTCGCTGACAGAGAAACGAGAGTGTGAAATATGTAATGGAGTGCCTTGCCCTTAATGGAGTGCCCTTGCCCTTACACTCTCTCCCTTTTCTCTGTAATGTGGGATGGGATGGGAGGGAGGAGGCGAGCGACGGAGAATGGCGAGAGAGCAAGTAAAATCCGCGTCAGAAAAATGTGCAAATCCCTTTAAGCTATAATTTTTTGAAATGATTTTATGCAATATAAATTTTCCATAAGCTGATCATATGTGTACTTTGTTCTTTTCAATTTAACATATGGAAACAATCGCTTCGATAAATTATAGCCTCAAATGAGGAAGCCAGATTTGCACATTTTTCTGACGCGGATTTTAAGGCAAGAGTGCTGAACTTCAAAATGCCGGACTTAATAAAAACTAACGAAATGCCGATGTTAATAATGCCAGACTTACTATAAGAACTGCCGGCAAGTGCAAAATACATCGAAACACCGGATAATTTCATTTTTTATTCTTTGAAAAATCCCAGGATCTATGAAATATTTTAGCGCTATTTGAAAGGGTGTCAAATTTCACGCTGAAACTTTTTTCAGTGCCGCGCTGAAAAATACATTGGATATGTACGTACCAACTCAAATCCAATATTTTCCATCAGAAAAAAAGAAAAATTTTATGCAAAATTGTATTTTGAACGCAATAATTCGACAAATGCATCAAATACCATTGGTACTGTAAATTCCCTCCTTTAGCCCTCGCATTTTGTCTAAATAATGCCTCCCATCATGTACTGTATGAGTCCGTCAATTTTGTACTAGTTCCATGAATTCTCTTCGTCATATCGAACCATCCGAAATGCGACCTAGTTACAAAAAGATTTTCGTTTCAAAGTTCTCGCTCGACCGAAAAAAATTGCAAATTGATCTCGCTCTGGCGGCCGAGCAATATGCCTGATTTTTTGGACTAGCGTTCATATAGGGCTGCAAAAAAGTCATAAAAAATTGCCAAAAAGTCGACTTAAAAAGTCACAAAAAATCCTCAAAAAGTCACCAAAATTGCTCAAAAATGCCAAAAAAGTCACAAAAAGTGAATGAAAAAAATGAATTAAATTGCAAAAAAGTGAAAAAAAGTAAAATTTTCTCTACAAATGTATTTTTATTGTTTTAAAAGCAATTTCAATCCATAAAACAAATTAAAAATCAAAAAATAAAAATTAAGAAAAAAATTAGAAATTTAGCAAAAAAATTGGTACTTATTCACTTTACCCCCCTGAAATTTTTTAAAGGTTTTTTCCCTTGCCAATTCAGTTATTTAAAAGTGATCCGGGGGTTTTCAGATATGCTGAATTCAAATCTGACATCAGATTTATTATATGATTTCATCATATCTATGATTTGAGTGTATATATACAGCACAAGGTTTTTCAACGAGTATCCATAAGTCCAAATAAAAATTATATGAAGCGAATGATTTTCTCTTCTCCTTTCGCGGCGAGGAAAAAAAAGAAAAGTGAGAGATAACATTGACAGACACTATAAACTCGGTCAGAGAAGGTTCTTATGGATACCCAAATAAATTCCTCGATCTATACATAGGTTAATGATGTTCGAAAGATCCAAAATATATGTGTAAATACATAAAGAAAATTGAAAAATCATAGTTCTGATGAAATCATATGACAAATCTGATGTCAGATTTGAATTCAGCACATCTGAAAACCCCCGGATCACTTTTAAATAACTGAATTGGCAAGGGAAAAACCTTTAAAAAATTTCAGGGGGGGGGGATAAAGTGAATAAGTACCAAAAATTTTTGTAATTTCCATTAAAAAATTGACAATTTTTAAATTTTGACACCAAAATTCTTTGAAATTTTTGTAGTTTTCCCCAAAAAATTTCGATTTTGAGCTATAAATTTCAAAAAATAAGATAAAAAAATTTAAAAATTTGCTCCAAAAGTCAAAAAAGTCATAAAAACGAAAAAAATCATAAAAATTCCAAAACATGCAAAAAAGTCAAATAAAAATATAAGCCGGAGGCGTCAGATCAAGTTGAAAATGTATTTTACATGATTTTTAGGCCATTTCAGGTCAGTAGAAAAAAAGTCATTTGACTTAAATTTGCAGCCCTATTCATAAATATCTTGGCTTTTGCTTGTGCTTGTAGTTTAGTTTCATTTTTTAATTGTTTTAACTATTTTATGAGTATGAGCAAAAGAGTTGAAAAAATAAAAAAAAAAATTCATTTTTTCCTAAAGGGGGAACCTTTTAGTGGGTTTTCAAAATAGACCGTCTTTCAGGTAGCGTGCTTGATTTGGTCATTTTTTGGCCCCCTTCATCGCAGGGGATACAAAATATACGGCGCTAGTTCGAAGAAGCTCCCCTTGGGATTGGAACTCTTAACTTTTTTTTGAGTCTCGGGACATAAAATCGACCATTTTTATCATTTTTATTCACTATTGTAATTTTCACGCCACAATTTAACAAAAAAGCATCGAATAAATGTTCCCTTCCTGCTCTTCCGTTCCGTTTTAACCTCATTTAATTCATACGTTGCCCGTATTTCATACGGGCAGATATATTTTTATTTGTGCGTTGCCCTTATTTCATACGGGCAGATATATTTTTATTTGTACGTTGCCCTTATTTCATACGGGCAGATATATTTTTATTTGTACGTTGCCCTTATTTCATACGGGCAGATATATTTTTATTTGTACGTTGCCCTTATTTCATACGGGCAGATATATTTTTATTTGTGCGTTGCCCTTATTTCATACGGGCAGATATATTTTTATTTGTACGTTGCCCTTATTTCATACGGGCAGATATATTTTTATTTATGCGTTGCCCTTATTTGTTATTTCATACGGGCAGTTATATTTTTATTTGTGCGTTACCCTTATTTGTTATTTCATACGGGCAGTTATATTTTTATTTGTACGTTGC
>LDKF01000797.1:35336-53420 GCA_001026735.1 Rotylenchulus reniformis | reverse complement strand
CCCCTAGATCACTTTTTAAAAGACCTTTGGATATCGCTGATTTTGAACTTCCAGCGAAATATCGGTTGCTTGAACAAGAAGCACCTCGAAATTCACCATCTGCTAACAGAGGACGATTGCGACGACCACCTCCCCGAAGACGAATAGTTAAGGAGCGAGCTGAATTGGATCCTTTTCTAGCTGCAATACCAGATGAACAATTAGAACCGCAACCTTCCACTTCTCATCGCCAACGTAGACTTGACGTTGCCCGAGAGGGACGACCTCCTCTGCAATTTCCACCCCGCCAGCGAACAAAGCGACGAGGAGAAGATCTTCTCGATGAACGACCATTGAAATCCCGCTTGGTCCCTGCTCCCCGATATGCGGATGAAGAAGAATGGGTATCTGATGACGAGCCCCCACCTCCATTGTCAGTTGAACCAAGACAGCGACCTCAACGTCGAATAGCTCGCAAAATAATCCGAGAACTACAAAATCCAGCTCAATATGTTCCGAGAAGCTTAAAAAAGCGTAAATGGCGGGAGACTTTACCCCCAAGAGCAACCAAGCAAATGAGGAAACAAACAATTTTTGATCCAGTAGCGGTTGATCAGGGCACGCCGGGTCCTGTTTTCTCTTCAAAGAGTTTTTCAGCCAAGCAAAAGCGAAAGCAATCAGTGCAACCTTATCAAAGAAGAGAAGGTCTTCGAACAACTAGATTTAAACCACAAAGATGGAGCCCTCGGTAAAGGATACCCTGGATCGACTCTACAATGACCCTGCATCATCTTCGGCCTTTACAGGAGTTCAAAGACTGTGGCAAGAAGCCAAGAAGGAGCTCGGAGACCGAATTAGTAAGAAGGATGTTAAGGATTATCTCGAAGGCCATCGGACCTACACCCTTATGCGCCCTCGGAGGGTGCATTTCCCGAGAGCAAAAACGGTGCCCACAGGCTTTATGACCGATGTTCAAGTGGATTTGGCTGATTTCCAAGCGCTTTCTCGTAGCAACAAGGGTAATCGTTATTTGCTTCTAGCCATTGACGTACTCTCGAAACGCATTTTTGTTGAACCGTTGAGATCAAAGAAGGCTATTGACATGGTGGAAGGATTCAAGAAATTACTAGCCCAAATGCCTATGAAACCTCATAGAATTTTCTCCGATAAGGGGCTAGAATTCAGAAATACACCATTAAAGAAATTGTTCGAGGAGGAAGAAATTGACAAACATGAATCGGCTCATTCTACGGTCAAAGCAGCACTAGCCGAGAGGGCAATTCGAACAATCAAAGGACGGTTATATAGGTTTTTCGCTCAGCACAAATCCCTCAACTGGGTAGATTTTTATTTATTATAAAAATCAAACCTTGGTTTACTTCATAAATCAAGGTAGATACTGTACAGCAAATTGCGGACGGAATCAATCGATCACCATCCCGTGCCTTGCCTGATGGTCTCCGTCCCATTGATGTCAATTTTAAAAATGCCCAGAGGATTTGGATGAAAGTTTACGGCAAAGAACTCCATCGGTCACTATTCAGCAAAAAGAGGACGGGAAAACCCAAGTTTAAGACTGGGCAGACGGTACGAATGAGTGTAGCAAAAGGACAATTCGAGAAGGGCTATATACCTAATTACGGTGATGAAATTTTGGTATGTTTTTTAATAACTAACCTTAGAATACTCATTCAAATATTCTTAGGAGGTGGATGCGGTCAAATCACACATGAGCCCAATCCGTTACAAACTTCGAGATGAGAAAGGAGAAAAATTCAAGGTACTTTATTAGCAACATTGCTTAAATATTCATTTATTTTAGGGATTTTTCTACGGAGAGGAACTTGCTCCAGTGCGCCGAGATGCCGACACCACCTACCGGATTGAGCGAGTGCTGAGAAAGAGGACGAGATCCGATGGCACAAAAGAGATTTTGGCTAAATTCATTGGCTATCCAGAGCCAGAATGGATTCACGAATCACAACTTGTATAAAAACGCGATCATTATTTCATATTTACATTCATTCATTCACTCATTCATTCACTTTTAATTGTTCGTTTATTCAGATTAATAAATATGTCCAATACATTCTTTGTCCATTTGCCCAGTAATAGTACGGATTACACGGAAAATGCTCCAAATAAATTCCGCGTTAGATTGCCAAGGCCCCTCCATTTTAATGGCACATGGGTTGTTGGTCTCCATAGTATCACCTTTGCCTATTCTTGGTAAGTTTTTTTCTTAAAAAAACTAACCTTTATTTACTTTATAAATCTAGGCCTTCCACCATTGGCACTCTCGATGACCAAGCCATAAATATTCATTTTACCGCGGATAACAATGGGAGACAACGAGTTTTGCGCATCCCCGTGCCAAAGGCTTCTCACACGAAGATTGAGAGTTTGCGCGAATTTCTCGCTGCTACTTTGAAACATCAAAGTGAAATTATTGAATCTATTGGGAAGAGCGACTATCAATACGTCAGCCCCCCTCGAATTGAGAGTGTCCGAAGAAAAAGATCGGCTGTAGAAGTTTTAAAATCTCCGCCAAGAATTGATGAAGAAGATCTAAAATCTCCGCCAAAAATCGATGAAACTTTATCATCACCATCGAAACTACCCGAGGATGAAGGAATAAAGAAAACTAAATTAGCCGCAGAAATTCCCAAAGTAATTGATGATGGTCAGAGCAAGACGATTAAAGGAAGGGATCTGCTGGATGATTTAATTGGATCGCGCCCTAAAGAGGGAGAGAAGAATAGAGCGGAGCAATTTTTGGATAAAATTGGTCTTGGAGACAAAAATGAAGATAAAAGAAAGGAGGAAGAGCAGGCAAAGAAACGAGAGGAGGAAGAGAAAAAGCGACGAGAGGTAGAGAAGAAACGAGAGGAGGAAGAGAAAAAGCGACAAGAGGAAGAGAAGAAACGAGAGGAAGAGAAAAAGAGACGAGAGGAGGAAGAGAAAAAGAAAAGAGGGGAGGAAGAGAAAAAGAGAAGAGAGGAAGAAGCGAAAAAGAGACAGGAGGAGGAGAGAAAGAGACGAGAAGAGGAAGAGAAAAAGAAAAGAGGGGAGGAAGAGAAAAAGAGAAGAGAGGGAGAAGAGAAAAAGAGAAAGGAGGAAATAAAGATACGAGAAGAAGAGAAAAAGAAAAGAGAGGAGGAAGAGAAAAAGAGAAGAAGAGTGGAAGAAGAGAAAAAGAGACGAGAGGAAGAAGAGAAAAGGAAACGCGAAGAAGAGAAAAAGAGAAGAGAAGAGGAAGAAAGGAAGCAAGGGGAGAAATACAGAAAAATCCAAGAGGAAGCTGAATTCGCTAAAGAACCGTCCCCTGCCCTGGCCTCCGAACCATCACCGGTAAAGGCCACCGAAGATTTAGAAGAGCAGGAGGAAGAGGAGAAAGAAAAACAGCTGCAGCAGCAGAATACTTCCTCTACACCATCCTTTTTTTCCAAAGCTCCAACAACAGCTATACAAGTACTTTCAGTTCTGCTTGGAATTGGTGGCAAGGATGACGCGGAACCAGATCCAGGCCAAATTCGTCAGATTATCGATTCAGTGGAATTTCAATACCACAAAGATTTTGATCGATTCAAGGCTGTGTTTACCGATTCGCGCATAGATTTCATTTCTCTATCGCCTCAACTTGGCTATGTTCTTGGATTTGAAAATCCCCAATATGTGCTCAATAATGAAATTGCAAAATACGGGTGTGATTTACGTGGAGGTTTTTCATCGTTTGCTGTCTACAGCAAGGTAAGGACTAAAATTATTTATTTGCGAATTTTATTTGAAGGGTCTGATCGAACCAAGCATCATTGGGAACACGCTCAGCTCACTGCTGCGTGTGGTGTCCATTACAGGAGCCATTCCAGGGGAATACACGGAGAAGATTTATGATACACCAATCTTTGCTCGCGTGATGCCAAAAGAAGTCTCAGAAATTGAAATTGAATTGCGAACAATGGACAATGGACGTCTAGTACCTTTTTCCTATGGAACAGTGATGGCAGTATTGATATTTAAGAAAACGATCAACTTTTGATTCCACCTTGTACATTCATTCATTCATACTTCATTCATTATTTTTTTCGATAAATGGTGCATGTCATTTTTGATCCAGCATTAACCGGTTATCAAGACCTATTCCTTACTCAAACTGGTGCAGGAGCATCTAATTTAATTGGTGAAAACCAAACAGGAGCCGATCCCCTTACTTACACTATCTTTCGAGGAGCCCCACCCTATCAACGCGGTTGGGTAAGTTTTCATTTTCAATGAAAAGCTAACCTTAATTTACTCCAAAGGAATAAATCGAGATAGGTTTTTTTTAATAAAAAAAAATCCAAACTTAATTTACTGCACAAATTAAGGGACTACAAACCGGTTCTGGAGGCGTAGGCGACATTTTTCGTGGAATATATCGCTTTTTCCTGCCACTTCTTCGAAAAGTTGGGACAGCGGTTGGCCAAGAGGCACTCAATACAGGCCAGCGAGTTTTAGATAAAGTTGTAACTGAGGGAGCACCGCTGAAGGAAACGGTCCTGCAAGAAGGAAAGCGAGGCATCGATACGGTGCTAGATAAAGGTAGGTTTTTATTTCCAATAAAAAAGCAAATCTGATTTTAAATCTAGGTATTTTTTTCATTCGAGAAAAATAACCTTGAATTACTTCATAATTCTAGGTGGTTTGCCAAAGCAATTTGGGACAGGACGCCGTATAAAAAGAAAGCGACAACTGCCATTCCTTTCACATCAAACACTCATTGGAAGAGCTATTACGAAACCCAAAAAGCGAATTAGATCAGACACCTTCGGTAGGTTTTTAACGCAGCCTTAGAATCTTCATTTTAATATTCTTAGGACTATACTAAATCATTCATCAAAATGACTTTCCATAAAATTGACGGACAGAGCGTGGATTCGGTGACCAGCGCAGTTGACTTTTTCAGCATCCCTCCTACAAACGTTACGGTTTCTTCCGTAAGTTTTCAATGAAAACCAACCTTGATTTACTGTATAAATTTAGGCCAAAGTCTTTGAAATTCTTCCAAGCAATCCGCTTACGGATACATCATATCATTTCAAAATATTTTCATCCCAAAACTACATTGACCTATCAAAATGCTATTTGTTCGCAGAGATGAAAATTCGGAAGGAGGGAGCGGATGGGAGACTCATGAATCTTACGGCCATTGATAATGTTGCTCCGATTCAGCTAATCGGGCAAACCTTCATCAACAATATGAGAATAGCGATCAATGGGTAAGTTTTTATTTTCAATAAAAAGCTAACCTTAATTTACTGAAATAAATTTAGACGCGAGATTTTCAATTCCAACTCTTTAATGGCTTACAAAACTTACCTCTCGCATGAGTTATCCTTTCCAAGAACTGCAAAAGAATCTCATTTGAATGCTGAAGGATATTTTGGTGACCAAGGAACAATTCTAGAAAATGGCCAAGGCTTCCTTACACGCAAGAATCTTTTCGAGCTGAGCAACAGAGCACAATTTATAAGCAAAATCGATGCAGATCTCTTCAATCAGCCGCAATACCTCATCAATCAGTAAGTTTTATGCATAGGCTAAAATTTTACCATTTTTACTTAGCTGTGAGCTGGACATCACCATACAGCCAAATGAGAGTGCATTTGTACTCATTGCACCCCTTGTGGCAGGCCAAGCGGTGCCTCCACGGTATCACTTGGAAATTACGGTAGTTTTTTAAAACCAAACCTAAAATTTACTGAATTAAATTTAGGCATTGAAGCTCTATTGCAAAAAATTAAATCTTATGGATGGATTGGCCCTTCAATTGGCCAGAAAACTTGAAACAAACCCCGCACGCTATGCTGTACGGAAAACCATGATGAAATCGATATTCATTAGTCCGGGGTAGGTTTTTTTTAATAAAAAAAAATCCAACCTTAATTTACTGAAATAAATTTAGGCGCTATGAATTCAATGTAAACTTGTTCATGGAACAAATTCCTAGAAGAGTAAGTTTTTTTTTATCAAAACCTTAATTTACTAAAATAATTTTAGGTGACTCTTGGTCTCGTTGCCAACTCCGACTATGTCGGAGATCAACGTCGGAGTCCGTTCAACTTTCAACACTTTAATGTTCGGGACCTTAGCATAATAGCCAATGGGTAAATTTTTAATCAAAGAACCAAACATAATTTACTAAATGAATTAGGCGATCCTATCCTCAAGCGCGATACGACTTGGACTATGCCAATCGATTGGCAATCAGACCTTTCCTGGACATGAACGAGGCGGTTGGCTTTTCAAATTCGCTGAATTCCAACGGAATATCCTACGAACAATTTCTCTTTACCCATTGCATCTATGTATTTAATTTGACCAATAGCGGAGAGGACCAAGGTATGGTTTTTTCGGTTGAAAAAAGTTAACCTTGATTTACTTCACAAATCTAGGAGGTATGTTCGATCTCATCAAAAAAGGAACTACTGCAGTGAATATAATTTTCAGGGAGGCGGTAAGTTTTTGAAAAACCAACCTTGGATTACTTTATAAACCTAGGTCCCAGCCGGAGGCTTAATGCTCATAGTGATGGGGGAGGCCGACTCAGTGTTCATGGTGGATAAGAACCGCGATATCGCCACAGATACAACCATTTAATCATTCATTCAACAATTTGATCATTCATTCATTCATTTGTACAAAATTCATTTAACAATTATTATTAATTTTTATCTCCAGATAAAAATGTTAGATAAAAAATTGCTATTGTTCACGGTATTCCTTCTTCGAATATTTTTACCTGCAATTGGCCTTAACAAAGAACCAAAAATTGATTACTCTGATGAATATAAACGCCTACAGGATCAAAAGCTGCGTGAAGCCGATGTGGAATTTCCCGAATATTTAGAGCGTCTGGGAGTGACAACGGAATTGCCGGAATATTCCGAATATTTACGTCGCCTTGGTTTAAAGGAACACAATCGTCAATTGCATAATAAAGATCGCCCTCTGCAGAAGGATTCCCCCCTCCATGCCCCTCTTCCTTTTCCATCTATTCAACTTTGCAGGGAAAGACCAGCGGATGGCGATTATTATGGTAAGCTTTATTCAAAAGCTAACCTTATCTATTAATAAATTTAGGACATGTATTTTGCTGGACCATGGCAAGTTTTTTTTTTGTAATCTCATCTCTAAAGGAGTAAATTTAGGTTGCACTCTTTGCCATGTCCATAATTAGCCTTATCATTTATCAAGTGCGCTCCATTCTTTGGCTTAAATTGAACATTTCTCGAAATCGGAAACCGAAGGAATTTGAATTGATCCCCAATGGACGGCAATCAGATTACAAGGATAATGAGGAGCAACCGAGCGACAAGCAGAGTAAGCTTTTCTTTCGAGAAAACTAACCTTGATTTACTTCATAAACCAAGGTGTTCCTCGGATGCTTTCCTTCTGACCGCCTCCCTCCACCAACATCACTACAGTATCCAGCCGCTTTAATTGTTAATTTGGACCCTCATGGACAAAGTGGTTCTCATTGGGTTGGAATATTTGCCTATGGTCTCCAGAGGGATGTGATCTATTTTGATAGTTTGGATTTGCCTATATTACCATCAATATCTATTTTTCTTAAAGCATTTCCTCGTGTAAAAAAGAATACCAATCCATATCAATCCCCTCTCGCTAATACATGTGCCCCTTATACCATTTATTTTGTTTATTTCCTTTCTCATGGTAATTCATTCGATCAATTTATCCATCAATTAAATGTTACGCAATTTCCCGATTTATTCGTAAAGAAAATTGTTAATAAAATGATTAGAAGTTGAATCGGAAGCCGGAGTGGGCGGGGCCTGACAGGAGAAGCTGGAGTGGGTGGGATTTGGCAGGGGAAGCCGGAATGGGTGGGGTTTGGCAAAGAAGGCCGGAGTGGGCGGAGTCTGGCAAGCAAGCCTGAAGGGATGACCCTGGAAGGGAAGCCGGAGTGGGCAGTCATATATTTTGGCGCCAAATTCAAATTTTGGCGGGCAAAATGGCTTTGTTTTGGCGGACCGCCCACTCCATCTTTCTGCTTAAATAATCGTTTTAATTCTCAGATGTTCATTCATCTGGTTTGAATGGTTTCCTCCCCCCCATATTCCCTCATCTCTCGAATATTTTTTATTGATATTTTCCATGCATTCATCCATTCCAAAATTTTTCTTCTCCATCTTTTTATCTCTTCTGAATTTCAAAATTTTTTCTCTAGCAAAACGGGGGTCTGGCTCAGCTAGCATTACCTCGTTTTGCTAATTCCCTTCTGTTTTCCCATAATTTTCATTTTGCCCGGCAGGAGACGTTAGAGTGGGCGGGGTTTGACAGGGAAGCCGGAGTGGGCGGAGTCTGGCAAGTAAATCAGCGGGATGACCTTGGAAAAGAAGTCGGAGTAGGCGGGGCGTGTGTTTGGCGCCAAAATCAAAATTTGGCGGGTAAAATGGCTTGGTTTTTGGTGGACCGCCCACTCCATCTTTGTGCTTAAATATCCCTATTATATTCTCATATACTCATTCATCCGGTTTGATTGGATTCCCCCCCCCCCCCCNGGATTTTATCTATCCTCACCCATATTCTCTCATCTCTCGTAAATTTTTCCATGCATTCATCCATTCCAAAATTTTTCTCATCTTTTCATTTCTTTTTTTCTCAAATTTTCACATTTTTTCTAGCAAAGCGGGGGTCTGGCTCAGCTACGAGCCGGGCTTTATCTCGTTTTTTGCTATATCCCCTCCAATTTTTCCTCCATTGGAATTTTTTCTAGCAAAGCGGGGGTCTGGCTCAGCTACGAGCCGGGCTTTATCTCGCTTTTGCTATATCCCCTCCAATTTTCCTCCATTGGCATTTTGCCAGAGCAAAACGGGGGTCTGGCTCAGCTACGAGCCGGGCTTTATCTCGGTTTGTTCAATTTATATGGTATGCGATTGCTTCATTATGTGCAATTTATGCTTCTGGAAGAATTACTAATTATGCTGGAAGGTTCTGGTCCATTAATTTTTCACTTACAAATAATTATTAATCAATAATAAAAATTACACCCACAATATTCTTTCGCTCGGATTCTTCTTGTACCGACATTCCCCTCTAAGATTTTTTAATTTTATAGATCAAAAAAAAATAATAATATGGACAAGCGCCCTCCTAAGCGCCCCCATCCGTTTTCTATTGTCGGATTGCTTCCCCATCTCTTTCCTCCACCTCCGAAACGGCCCCATCTGATTGATGATTTGTTGACGCCCGACACCCAAAGCGGCAGCGGTCCATCAAAAACCATCAAGGATTACGTCATCAAACTTGACGGCACTGTGGAGCAGAATTCCAAGTTCAAGTTCTGCAATAACAAGTCCCGATTCTCCATCACCAACCTCCCGGCGGACCCGGAAGAACTCCTCAAGGGCATTTTTCAGCAATGTATCAATGAAGCAATGGAACAAGGCCGTGAGAAATTTGGAGCGAAACCTGACCACCTCGGATGTGTCATCACAAGCACGCTTCTCCATTCCCCTGTGTATACACAAATTCGCCCATACAATGAAAATTCTACCGATACAATTCTCAACTTGTTCTTGAAAGTTGCGCAGAGTAAGAAGCAGGAAGGGATCAACCTTTGGGTAAGTAATTTTCAATCATTTCTCAGGGAGGTCTCAACTAAGTAAATTTTAAGGGTGAACCCTTTGAAGTTGCGGTTACTACACTCAATAAAGCCCAACTTCCCACTGAGCGCCAATTTGTTGGTGGTTCGAATGAGAAAAAGATTTCAGTCCGTCACCGGGTTAGCGACAAATCGCTGATCAAGGTTTGCTGTTAAAGTTCATTTAAAATTAGACATGTGTTTTTTTTTCAGATCCATAACGACGACGGCCGCTGCTTATTTTATGCTCTTGTCGCCACTCTCATGTATGCCGTTTCCGGCTGGGACAAACGGCGGTTTTACGACTATTTGCACAACCGCGGGCAGGAGGATGAGCTGAAAAAGGATGCTCTGCGCCTGATGCGAGCCATCAAAGCACCAATGAAGAAGAAGAGATATGAAGCGCAAGATTGGGTGCCAGCAGTGATTAACAAATGGAACAACGATTATGCTGGCCGCTACCGGTTCAAATTTTTTCTGTTTTCGGATCTTGGAAAATATGAACCGTCATATCAATGGGAACTGAATGACGACTATGACACTCCAATCATCCTTTACCACGGTGACAACAAACATTTCCACGGAGTCCGCAATGTCAATGGATTATTCGGGCAGCCGTATTGTCTCAGTTGCAAACATCCTTATGATAGGGCAGTTCGGCATGAAACAACTTGTAAGGCTCGCTGTGTCAAATGGTAAAAACTTAGGTAAAAAATTATTTTAAGCATATTTTTTCAAGTTCACGGATGGGTCCCGGTTTTCCATGCAAATCGGAGATCGGATATCAAAAGCGCTGTGATGACTGCAACAAAACATTTTATTCGATCGATTGTTACAATTGGCATCTCAGTTCAGGATTTTGTCTCCTCAGCAAACAATGCGAAAATTGCCATGTAATTTATGATGAGAAGAAAAACAAGTTCAAGGGAAGATCCGTAAGTTCTTTTAACTGAAAAGCTGGAAAAACACTGAAAAGTAATCAATTGATTTAGGGTCATATTTGTTCCGAGCGATGGTGTCAAAGATGCAAAAATTTCCATGATCCGAGGAGAGTAAGTTTTTTTCGAAAATTAATTTGTTTACTTCATAATTACTTCATTCATTTACTTCATAAACTCAGGGATGCTTCATCATGCCTTTGGAACCAACGCCAAAATTGCCATGCCGTTACATTGCCTTTGACATGGAAACGACGCAGCATGAACCGGTGGATGATCCGAGCAGCCCGGCTTTTCAGCAGCAGACGCCGTCACGTACCAAACTTCATCTGTGCCAAAGTCGCTTGTGCAGAATGTATTTCGTCGGGGAAGTGGAAGGAAACTTTGCGCGGAGAGCATCAATGCAAAGTGTGCCGTGACAATAGGACCATCACATTCAGTGAGAGGCCGTTCCAGAAGACCAAAGTTGATGAGATGGTTGTCAGCCGTTATCCGCTTGTGGATTTTGTCAATTGGGTGCTCTACAAGCTTCCGCTGCAGTTCGACAGTTATGTTTTCAGTCATTTTGGAGGCAAATTCGACAACGTCATCGTCTTCCGTGAACTATTTCTCCGAGGAATCAACCCAGATCTGATCCGCAATGGGAATAGGCTTTATGAGCTTAAAGTCCGGCAACGCAAGGGCAGCAACCCGAATGTCATCTTTCGCGACTCGTTCAACTTAATGCCGACCTCATTGGCTTCACTGGTATTCTTTCAAGAAAATTTTTTCAAGAGAATTACTTCATAATTCTAGGTCCCGACCTTTGGCTTGGACGTGGAAGACAAGCCCTTCTTCCCCCATATGGCGAACCGACCCGACAACTACGGACGCCAAATTCTTCTGAATGAAGATGACTACTTGGCAGCCGGTATGATGCCCTCGAAAAAAGCAAAGTTTGATGCTTGGTTTGCGGAACACAAGAATGAGCCGTTTTTGCTGGATGATGAGCTGGCTAGGTAAACTTTTTTTTTACAGATGTAAAATTTTGTTTTTTTAGCTATTGTACCAATGACGTAGAGATCTTAATGGCAGCCCTTGTGGCTTTTCGCGAGGAGTTCATTGAAGTGTCAAAGCGTCCAGCAGTTTTACCCGACGGCAAAGCCAATCGAGCCTTCTACGACACACCCCACCAGGGCATTGACGTTCTTCGGGAATGCATGACCATCGCTGCCGCCTGCATGCGACACTTCCGGACAAATCATCTCCAGGGCGGAAAATTGGCAATCGTGAGTGACAGAGGATATGATCATGGCGATCGTCAAAGTTTGTTGGCTATGCGTTTCATGATTTGGTATTCGAACGAAAAGGAGGTTGATGTTCAAACTGCTTATGCGGAAGTCGGCGAAAAGAAGTAAGTTTTTGCTCAATTAACCGCTTACAATACATACTTAAGAGTGGGAAAATACAAATTGGATGGATGGGTAGACGATGAAGAAAAGCCCTATGGACTGGAAGTTAACGGTAGGATTTTTTTTAAGACCTGTCTTAAATAATTTTTAGGCTGTGTGTGGCACTCTTGCCCCATCTGCTTCCCGAATGATCAGCAGAGGATGAACAACGGTAAAAAAGCTGGAATTAACCGCGAGCAGGACCAAAAACGGCTGGACTACCTTCGGTCACAAGTGGGCAGAGTCGATGTCTTTTGGGAGTGTGAAATCAACAGGATGTTGAACGCCGATCCGTCTGACAACGAATTCATCCAAGAATGCAGTGCAAAACTTGGATTTGAATTTGACCCTGAAAGAATGCGGGAAAAATTTGACAGCATTCCGGATGATGCTGGCCCCCTCGACATTCGCGCCGCCTTTATGGGCGGTAAGTTCTTTTTTTATCAAATTTCTTTAAAAAAATTTTAGGGCGAACTGGACCGTTTAAAGTTTTCCACTCTGTCCAGCCAGGAGAGAAAATCTCCTACTATGATGTTACATCATTATACCCATTTATAAAGTGAGTTATTGTTTTTTTACTTAATATTTTGTTTTAGCTTCGAAACAAAATATCCTATCGGACATCCTGAAGTGCACATCCTTTATGATAAGCTGGACATCCCATGGACTCGCCCTGAACACAACAAATATCCTTTGGCCATAATCAAGGCTTTTGTGGTGCCTCCCAGGATTCTGGATATTCCCGTGCTACCAGTTCGAGTGGACAACCGCCTCCTCTTCCCACTCTGCATGGCTTGCGCGTAAGTTGAACAATTATCAATTAAATACAAGGAAATTTGTTTAGTAAAAAATATCCGGATGGTGCAGTCATGACCAACTATCGCTGCAAACACAACGACAGGCAACGCGGTTGGGTAACAACATGCACATCGATGGAATTGGAAGCAGCTCTGGCCGCAGGCTACAAAGTTACCTTTCTATTTCGTGTGCTTGAATATTCGGAGGGCGATAACAACATCTTCAAAGGATACATGCGGGAATTTGTGAAGCGGAAAATTGAAGCAAGTGGGTTCGAGAAGGGAATAGCAGGTGATGCAGAGGCGGAAGCAAAATTCATCAAAGAATGCATGGATAAGTTCGGCATAGAATTGGACGCCTCAAAGATGATACCGAACAAGGGAAAGAGAGCGTTGGCCAAACTCGCTGTCAACAATCTTTGTAGGTTTCTCTTTCTAATAATGAATTTTTATCGGATTTTCAGGGGGGCGATTTTCGATGAAAAATTATGGGCTCACACAGAGTATGGTTACGGACCAACCATCGGATTTGGGAAAGCTCCTGGGGGACAAGTCTGTAGAGGTGTGTTCCATCGATGAACTTACACCTGAAACTATCCTCATTGGCTATCAAAAGAAAATGGAATGGGTCGAGGAACACGCGTGCTCAAATATTGGTGAGTTATTTGAATGTTTTAATTGGAATTATCGATTAATTTTAGTAATTTCTCTCTTTACAACATCGGCGGCCAGAATCCTTCTCCTCAAGGCTATGCAAAAGGTGGCACGTACGCCCGGGTGTACACTTTTGTACACCGACACCGACAGTCTGATTTATGTCCACCCGGAGAACAACAACCCCTTGGAGTTGGGGCCCCATCTGGGCCAATTTACGGATGAATTTCCGCAGGTATAAATTTTATATTATAAAGCATTAATATTTTTAATTTAGCACCGGATTCTGGAGTTCGTGTCAGGAGGGTGCAAACAATACGGGTTAAAGCTGCAGAAGAAGGATGCGCCGGCTGACGCCGGCTTTGACTACACTTTGAAAATTAGAGGGTAAGTTTTTCTTTCGTGAAAAAACTAACCTTAATTTACTGAAATAAATTTAGAATGACTTTGTCGCACGACGTTGTCAACGGCCAGGGGCTCCAATACGAGAATTTTAAGCAGAAGGTTCTTGATTTTGCTAAAAATGGCAATATTGATCCGATTAATGTTGTGTATCCCAACTTTTTGAGAGCATCTGTAAAACTAGGTTCCGTCCATTCCACCTCACTCAATAAGATATATAAGCCTGTTGTTTGTAAGGGCATCCTTGACCCCAAAACTTTCAAAGTCCTAGACTTTGGTCATATTGTAATTAAATCTGAACTTTTTCCGTGAATTTTTGCATAAATATATTAAAAATAATTCACATTTTTTCGAAGAGGATATTTAAATCCTTATTATTTTATATTTTCACTTGAGTAATATGATTTTATATCCTAGGTTTTAAAGTTTTCTGCACTTTCATTGCAATGGCATCACCAGCAAATGGTCCGAGTAAGTTATTATTTTGTGTTTTTAATAATTTAAAATTTAGATGATGCATTATCAGTGGAGGACCTGGAATCAATGCCCATTGATTTATTGCTATCGGCACAGGCTCCATCGATTGAGCTACTGATTGCGGATGTCAGGCTGGCGGAAATTTTGGAACAAATATGGGAGCAGGAACAGCAACCACAACCAAAGCAAAAGCGAGGCGGACTTACTGTGCATTATCTTTCTACAGGGCAGATTGGTGAGATTGGTCAACAACGACATGATGAATGCAATGTATGCAGCGGGTACATTGAAGAGCAGGATTGGATTGGAACGAAATGCCTACACAAATTTCATAAATCGTGCTTCGAAGGATCTGTCCAATTTTTCCCCCACTGTCCTAATTGCCGCTTTGGTTTTTCGAAACCAAAACCACTTTAATGATATTTATACTGTAAGAAAATCATCTGATCTGTATTTTTCAAAATGTTTGATCTCGTTTATTCGATAAAAATTTGATAAACAAAGATTGACATGTGTACAAAATTAACAAATAGAAGATATCAGTTTTAGGTAGATAAAGTGCAATATTAATGCATAGAAGAGATACATAGATTAAATATTAAGTCTGAGAAGTAATAATAACTTTGTAAGGTTACATTATTAAGGTATAGAAGATGTCATTTTTAGGTAGAAAAAGTGCAAAATAAAGTGTTGGAAGATATATCAAGGTGAAATATTAATGGAGTGAAGATCCATTTACCAAATAGAAGATGTGCATGGATGCAAAATTAATAGAAAGAAGTGAGAGATTTTGGGTAGAAAAGAGCAATATTAAGCGTGAGAAGATTAACATTGGTGTAAAATTAAGGATTCAAGTCTTTAATTGGTGAATTTATGGCTATGTAATGATCGTGCGCACGAAAAGGGCACATGCACCTGACGAATGCGTCACCATGCATCTTGACTCAATTCATCTCGTCCCCAGTTGTCCTCTGTCTCGTCTAAAATTTGCGAGAAATTTTAATTATTGGATAATGATGAGTACCTTGGTCGGCTTTCTCCTGGATCGGCAGTTCCTCAAACAGATTTGCACCTAACCAACTTGGGATAGGTAAAGGAAAGTCATCCACGAGTTCCAATAGTTCAAGAGGGAAATAGCGATCTTCAGCTCCGTCGGGAAATCGCTCGATAATGCAGACATGATATGGATGGTGAAGCTTAACGTCCATTGATCTATTGACCATAAACATTTTTACCTTGATCCGGTGTCGTGTATAGTAGTATGCCGCAACGCAGACGGCAAATGGGCGAGGCAGGCGTCCGTATGCCATTAGTGCGTCTGCCCCTTGTTGAGTCAATCCCCCGATGGCGAATGATTTTTTGAAGCCATTTCTGTCTTCATAGGTAGTGCGGACAGTGCGTCCGTTCAGCTTAGCCATGACGAAAGCGCGATCTGCGGGATGTCGGAGTCGATCCCGAAGAGCGGAAACTTTGCATTTGAGGAGATGCGCGCATTTTTCGCTCACCAAAACCATTATTATTAATTAGCGCTAAAACAGAGATAAGAAATTGATTCGAGTAAAAAGTGAATGTGCGAAAGGAAGAATGATTGCATGAATGAATGAGCGAATAGGTCATGCGGAAAAATTAGGCCACGCCCATTTTTGCATGCTTGCATCTGCAAGTACACTTCCATCATTTTCCCGCATTCATTCCAATTTCATTCATTCAGTTTCAATCATATATAAAATGAGCCCCCTTTCTCGCTTCCAAATGCGCTCCGAAGAGGTCACCGATCTCCCTGTTGAAGATGCCATTCACATTCATGAGCTGATGGACATCACTGAACCTGCAGAAGTCATGGTTCTGGGCAAGGTTGAGGACCTCAAGTGCAACATTTATGAAGTAAGTGTTAAAAAAAACTCCCGAACCAAAAATCCATTATAAATTGATAAAAAAAAATATCCAATTATATGAAAACAAATAAAAATATTCATTAAAATTGTACAACTAATCCGAAATTTAGGCATGTCCTATCCGAAAGAGAGGCGAATTCTTCTGTAACAAAAAGCTGAACGACCAACACCATTGTGTTGCCTGCAACAAAACTTCAAAAAGGCCCCATTACAAATTGTACATCAATTTGAAACTTCAGGATCTAAAACAACAGGAACACCACTCCCATGTTGTTGCTTTCCAGCCAATTGCCGAGGCCTTTATTGGCATGAAAATCACCCAAATCAGTGAGATGGAGGAAGAAGAGCGCACAGCTTCGCTTCAGACCAAAATAGGATTCGTTGGCCTCTTCAAGATCAAGGCCAAGGTGGGTGAAATTCAATATTTCCCATAAAATCGGAACAAATAAACATTCGAGAGCTAACCTTAAAAAATCATCAAAAATCAATTTTTTTTCCTTTCAGAAAAACAACCGAAAGGGCTATGAGGATGCGATGGATTTGATCATTGTGCGTTTTCGTCCGCTCACCAATGAAGAGATCATGAAGGTGAAAGATGAGGAGGAGAAGGAGGAGGAAGCGGAAGAGGTGGCAAGATCATCTCAACCAAAGGAAAAGAACAGGAGCAAAAAGGTAAAGAACGAAGACCAGGAAGAGAAGGAGGAGGAAGGGGAGGAGGAAGAAGAACCAATAAAGAAGAAGGCCAAGATTGGCAAGAAGTCAACGAAGGGTGAGAAATGAATATGAAGATGAAGTGGATTCACTAAAAGATCGGAATAGTCAATTAATTTTTCAATTTAATCGATCAAATTTTCCCCGTTTTTCTAATGGTGGATAAAAAATGTAGAGAAAATTATGCTTTCTTTTAGGAATTAGTGGGGATTTTGGAAATGAGGTTTGGATTTTCCTCCTTTTCCTTTGGTATTCTCTCATCCCTCCCCCATACCAATCCCCGCTATTGATTGGCTATGTTATCCATTTTCGCCTCTTGATCTTACCAACAAAGATGTTGGCTAGTGCGGTAAATCCCTTTGATCTTACCGCCAAATAATAGGCTTTGGCTGACCCCCTCTTTGGGAAAAATGATTTATGTGTGCGGCAAAAATGGTTGGCCCTCCTCCCCTCGGGGGAAATGATTTATGAGTGCAGTAGGGGTGATAAAACCCTTTGATGTTACCGCCAAGGTGTTGGCTACTGAGTGCCCAATAGGGGCGGTAAACCCCTTTGATCTTACAGCCAGCCAAAGGGGCCAATAGGTGTGAACTAGTGCGATAAATCCTTTTGATCTTGCCGCCAGCCAATAGGTGACCAATAGGTGGGGGCTAACGTGGTAAAACCCTTTGATCTTGCCGCCAACAATAGGTGTTGGCTAGTGCGGTAAATCCCACGACAAAACCTGGGGTTATCCCTTTGATCTTGACACCAAAGGTGTTAAATCCTTTGATCTTACCGCCAAAGGTGTCAAATCTCTTTGATCTTACCGCCAGCGATTTCGAAATCCCGACAAAAACCCTTTGCTCTTATCAGTTATCATCCCGAAAGGGCCCAATAGGTGTTGGCTAGTGTGGTAAGCCCTTTGATCTTACCGCTAACCGATTTCGAAATCCGACCAAACCTGGTACATAACTACTCTTGGTTTTTTTACTCTGTTGTCCTTATTTCGGATGAGGCCTGGGAGCCCTGATCTAAGCCAGAGTTCGTATCGAAAATTTTCAGAAAAAAGGACAGCAAGAGCGAAAATAAAGGATTTCACTGGGGAAATCCTCAGAATAAAGGACACTTTTAAAAATGAAAAATTTGAAGTAAATAATCAATTTTTCGCACCAT
>LDKF01000797.1:11324-34376 GCA_001026735.1 Rotylenchulus reniformis | reverse complement strand
AGGACTATTGGCTCGTGTATAATATTAATTAATGATTATAACGAAATGTCTAATAGACGAAACGCCTAATATGAAATGTTAAACTTTTCATTTGTGTTAAAGTTGCCGGGCAACCTACCACAACTTGGTGCAACTTTTATTAATTAATTGTTTTTTCATCGTTTTAATGCGTTTTCTTTTGAATTTTTGCATTTTTGAATAAGTTTGCCAGTGAAATTTGCGGTAACTAAAAGGGTTCAAAAACCGGTTTAAAGTGGTTTCCCCCAAAAAATAATTACATATTCGTACTCAGCTCGACGAGCTCTACACGATGGTATATAATTCTGCTCGATTTTTCTTGAGGTACATAAACTGCATTTTTTCCTTTTTATGAATCAAATTTTAACCCACAAAAATACCTTTTTAAAAAGCAAAATTTTTTCAGGTGATTCCACCAGCCGGCTGGCATCCCCGACCCTCCAAAGACCCGTCAGACTACTCGGATCTGGAGGATTTCGTCATTGAGTGTCCAGTGTGAGAACATTTTTCCTGTGTCCGAATATTTATCTGAAAATTAGAAAAAAATAATTAAAACTTTATTAATTATGCTAATTTTGTTTTGCTAGCCTAATAAGCAAATTTGGGTCGGAAAATAACGCGGACTGTGATAATCGCAGCAAAGAAAAGAAGAGATGAAGAGAGAAGCAGAAAAGTGCGATGAATGGCTGACATTGAATGGGAAGAGAGAGATAGACGACAGTGAATTTTTTAAAGTCGAATCAAAATTTTTATACCCCTCGAAAAAATTTTTTTGTGAAAAAATTTGGCATTTCGTCACTTGAATTTTTGAGGATTTTAAGGAAGGAACGAATGGAGGGCGCATCAAGCACGGGCTGTTACGTGAAAAACAACACGGTGTACCGAAAGCAGATGCGGGTGGGCGATTTCCGACGGATGGCATTTTCAAAGCAGTTCCGCCCGCCGAAGCCAGATTATGATCTCAACGAGCTGGAAAGGTCAATTTTTGTTATTGTATTTATACCCAAAATTGTATTCACTTTTTCAGACGAATTTTCAAGAAATTAGGAAAAAATCATTATTGATAACCTTGAATTATATTAAAGCTGACATTTAACGAGTTCGGAAATTTTTAGGCCTATAGTATTAGTATTCAATAAAATCAAAATAATTCAAAGAACAAAACACAGAAAAAACGATTATCCGCTTCTAATCTTTCAAATTAAATTTCTACCAAAAATTAGGTAGTAAATTAATACTAGTAATTTCTGCATTTTTAGGAATAGAAAATTATGACAGTGATCATATTCGCCCAACTATTTAAATTAAAAATCTTGGTCAATTGACCTATTTCAGACATTTTTGGCGCAATTTGCTCCATCATGAGCCTGTGTACGGTGCGGACACCCCGGGCAGCATCTACGATGCGGATGTGCGGGAATTTAACATGAACAAGCTGGATACCATCCTGGATTTGCTCAAAGAGCAACGAGTTGGTTTTTTACCATTATAATGATATTATATAAATCAAAAAAAAAAATTAAATCGAAATTAAATCTTTAAAGTCTTGTAGGAGACTGCTAATATTTTTTCAGGTCACAATCAAGGGTGTAAACACGGTGTTTCTATACTTTGGCATGTGGAAAACGATGTTTCCGTGGCATGCCGAGGACATGGACCTCTATTCAATCAACTATCTCCATTTTGGCGAGGTTCATTAACCTAATGGTGATTTTTTAAAAATCTCAGATTTTTCAGCCAAAATTTTGGTATGCTATCCCTTCACAAGCGGCGGAGAAGTTTGAGCGACTCGCGGCCCAGCGCTTTCCGGATGGCCTTCACATTTGCAAGGCCTTCCTAAGGCACAAGGTCTACGTGATATCGCCGTCGGTGCTGCGCACCCACGGGATCCCTTTCGGCACAATGGTCCAATACCCTGGGGAGTTCATGATCAGTGAGTTCAATTACATTTTGATTTATTAAAATAATCTTCCAGCCTTTCCCCGCGGCTATCACATGGGCTTCAACCTGGGCTACAACTGTGCCGAGTCCACCAACTTTGCTCTGGAACGATGGATCGATTATGGTCAGAATTTCTCAGCCAAAAAATAATTTTACCAATTAAATATCCTTTTCCCAATTTGTTATAGGCAAAAATGCGGTGGTGTGCTATTGTCGCAATGACTGCGTGGAGATCGACATGCGTCCGTTCATGCAGAAATTCCGACCCAAAGAATACAAAGAGTGGTTGGAGGGGGAAAACAAACCCCAACTCATCCCACTATCCCACCTTTTTTTGCAGGTTCGAATATTGGTACGGAGAGCGGCCGGCAGCATACAGTGAGTTTAATAGAAATGAGAAACCGATCTGAATATGAATGGTAACCGGAACATTTTTTAATAATCTAGAAACTTATGATACAAACCGACGGAATTTTTTGCTTTTGCTTGCCAATTTCCCTTTCATTAAATTTTTTTATGAATAAAAATTTCTCTAAAGAGATCGAGAGGCGGCGCAGCGAGCGGACAAAGCGCAAGTCCTCCAAGGGATCCACCGATTCGAGCAGCGAAGAGGGCGCGGCAGTGCCGGTGGTGCGGTGCACGAAGCGGCAGAAGGCCATGTTCAAGGCACGGAAGCCGATGCGCGAGCTTTGGGCCAACCAACCGCTGAATTTGTTCGCGGAGAAGCAGCACAACATCCGCTGTGGCAAGCTGTACCCGCACTGCAGTGTGTGCCAGTACTTTGTGCGCCGCGAGATCTGGATGAGAGGCACGCCGGTGGAAGAGTTGCCGGAAAGGTGGGAAAGACCCGAATTTGGAACAATTTCTGGAATAAAACCTTAGATTTTTTTGGACTCTATTTAAAACTCAAAATTTTTACATTTTTCTTTTTCCATTAAAGTGTATTTATTTCGTGGAAATTTAAACATCGATTCTTTATTTAATTTACTATCGTGGATCTTCTGATCTTGGAACTTTCAGGTCGAAAAGGTTCGTGTCCGATCAGATGTTCGAGAAGGAGTGCCGAGTGGAAGGCGTGGACTGGAAGATGATGGAGGACACGCTGTTGGAGTGCGCCAACTGCAAGATGGTGGTCCATGCCAACTGTTATCCGAGTCGGGCTGGCACTCTCGCACAACAACAATGGCAGAGATCGGAAAATCAACGGGGAGAGGATGGTGAGGAAGGAGAACAGCAAAATGGGATCAGAAGGGGTGAGGGTGAAAGGAATTATTTAAATTAAGATCAAATTTATTTTAAAATTCTAATTTCCTAGGTTGGAATTTGTTCATTTTAATATTTTTCAGAATCCTTTTCTGACGCTGTAAAGGCGGGTTGCTCTTTCATTCAATCGGAAGCCAAAGACCAAAATGAACAGCATCAATCATCCTCCGAATGGTTATGCGAGCGTTGCTTCAATCGCAGCGACATTAGGATCCGATCCACATCATGCTCGCTGTGCGAGTTGAGGGGCGGCGCACTGCTGGAGACCCACCATCGAGATCCATCAGGTGGTTTTATATTTTTATCATTATAAATATATATATTTTTTTAATTCTTGGTGTATTTTTTTATTTTCAATTTCTCTTCAGGTCAGGGCTTTGTGCACGTCATCTGCGCGCTGATGGACCCGGGCACGCGTTTCTTGCAGCCAAACGAGCGGCGATCGCCTCTCAGCTCGCCCGCGCGTCGATGGGGCGCCACACCACAGCATTACGGGGACCATAACTGCTTCTGCTCACCGGCACGAGGAAGTCCGTCGCTGTCCAATATGTCTTTGATCACTCCTCAACCAGTTATTCCAAGTGCCAGCTGTTCCAATTTGTTGCTATGTGACTCTGGCATCGCCGACAGGTAAAGCGAGTGGAGTGTTGCTTTCAAACTTAAAACCGGTTAATTTCCTTTTTATTCACTTTTTTATAGAAATCTACAAAAATTGATTTTTTTGATTTATTGAGAACACCAATTGATATACCTAGATTAGGTCCTTCACCCCAATTAGAATTTCCTAATTAATATTGCAGCAAAAATTAAAAATACCTTTTTAATTTTGAGTGTTTTCTTTTTAGCCCAGCAAATCATCACAACAATTCCAGCAACATCTTCCATTCTCAAGAGTCCTGTCCGGACTCGTCTGATCCCATGCTTCCACCGACGCTTGTCCCGGCTCTCACCAACAAACTCCTCCAACGCGCAATGTCCTGCGCTTCTATGGATTCGGCCGCTTCTTCAACATCAGTTGCACAACCACCTCCGCCTCTACTGCTTCCGAATTCGCCAGTTTGGTCATCGGCCTCCCACGGATGTCTCGAAACTTTTCGGTTAAAATTTTATCTGATAATTATCGAAATTAAATTATGGATTAACTCTTAAAAAGTATTTCTGATCAAAATTTTAATTTAAAAAAATCGCAGACCTGCCGCTTCCGCCTCTCCGTTTCGGGCCACCGGTTCCGACTATGGTGCTCTGACTCCAGACCGTGCCTCGCGTCTCTCCGCCTCCAACCTGCTCAGTGAGTACCCGGCCTGCTACCAATGCGAAGTGTGCGGCCAACAATCCGAACATTTGGTCCGATGCGACATTTGCATAGAGGAACAGGAAACGGCGGCAAAGTTACGCTTCCACGTCACTTGTGCCCCGCTGGCGGATGTTACCTTCGAGCGGCGCGAGTTTCCCGGAGCGCTGGTGGTCTGCGACTTCCACCATTCGGGCAGGGCACTTGAGGAATCCGGTAAGGCAAAATCTCCTTTAATCGTTAATCCTTTCGTTCTTTTTAATTTCTTTATTATCCGATAAATAAACTTTTAAATTTCATTTACATCATTATTATTACTATTTTGATGGATTGCGATTTATTTACACGGATCATGCACATTTGGGTTTGGTTTGGGTGAACATTGACGTTCGAACCGATTGTAAATGTGCAAAAGAAACATTTGCATTTGTGCCAAGTTGTACGCCTCATTCGTTTTTCATGGATTGGCATTTAAAACAAACGCAAACAAAAGAAAAACTAAAAAGTAATTCTACATTTAATTTTTATTTTCATTTATATTTTCCATATTTTGAATCGCAACTTATGGCGCATGGTCTTTTTCCCTTTTAGCCTCTCAGCTCGACGAGCGTCAGTTTGAGCTTAAACAGCGTGTGGTGGTGGATTTGAGCGAGGAGGAGCCGGATGAGGAGAAGAAGGAGAAGCTGATCGGCTACGGACTGATCTACGCCATCTCCGAGCACTTGTTCGCCACCGTCGACTTCCTGGATGGCTCCTCCTCATCGGACATTTTTCCCTCTGACATTTTCGATTGCGAGTGCAAAGCATTCGGATGCAATGGAGGCCAACACATTCCTGGATCCATGGTCCGTCCTTCCTGTGCAGATGCAGAATATTTTTAAATTAATAATAAAAGAGAAAGAGCCAAATTCATTTTTTCGTGACTTTTCCTCTATCAAACAAAAAAATAAACCTCAAATAACACTATCAAAATTTATCGCTAGAGATCGAAAATCCTTAAGTTTATCTTTTTTGAATTGAAGATCAATTATTGAAGATCGATTCTGTCGTAAATTGGCTGAGGTATAACCACTGACAAGCGAAAATATTGTTACTAGGCACTTTTCTCAACAAGAAATTTGACCATTTTTTATTTTATAATTTCATAAACAAATTAAGGGGATCTCGGATTTGTTACTTTTCACTATTGAGTCTCCTCTTCAGGTTTATGTCAGCTGGAACGATGACCAGCCCTATTTGGCCTATTATCGAGGCCAAAGTCCCCAGAAGAAGTACAGAATCAAATTGTTTCCGCCGCTGAGTTTTGAAGTGAAGGACAGGCGGAAGAGGGAGGAGCAAGAGGCGGCAGCGGAACCGCAAAGTGGCGGGGAGGAAGTGAAGGAGGCCAAGGAGAGGAAGAGGGAGGACGAGATTGAGGTGTGTGAGGAAAGGGTCGGAATTGGTTGAGGAAGTAGCAGGAAGGATGGGATTAGCAACGAAATTGAAAATTATGGAGAAATGTCATAAAAAACCCCGAATCAACTAAACTTTTACATTTATTTTTAATAATTTTATGCATTAATAAAATTATGCACTCTAATTTTTTAAAACTTTCGTAATTCTATCAAAATTAAAAAAAAGTTAAAGCCATTAACTTCTCTGCATTTTCCCTCCTCAGTTAACTTCGGACATGATCTTTCGCCGTGATGAGATACACCCCGAACATGTGCGAAAGGCACTGCTCAAGCGCAAATCTACGGAACCGAACACGCCGAACAAGGGGATGAGTACAACTGGGGGAAGCTGATGGAGAAAGAAAGGAAACATGAGAGATTTGGAGGCACAGAATAAAAAGAAAATCGTTGGAGAATGGATCCGATAATTGCAGCTCATTTTCATTTTTCAAAATTTTCATTTCATTTTAATGTGTAATAATTTCTTTGTTCCAAACCTTCTTTGTCCTTTAACATCCATTGATATTTCAAAAATTTTTTGGATGATATGATTATACTCATCAGTTTATGCTTTGATTCCATGATTTTTGCCCTCCAATCTTTCATCTCTATGCCGCCATGTACCTCCCTTCACTCCCACCCCTTCAGGGACCGAATTCTTACAAATCACATCCTTACATTGTATATTAACGATTCAACAAATATACACATTTGGATTCTTTGCATTCACCAATAAAAGTAGTATGATGATGATGTTGATTAAAATGAAAATTGGGCACCGATTGAATTGCTTTGAACCTAAAATTTTATGAAGCGAATCTTTCAATGAAGTGATAGAGAAATGAAACGGCAAAAGAGTACACAGAGAAAAGGTGCGGAGAGAAAGTTCATAAAGGAAAACTTTCGCTTCATAAAATCCTAGAGGCAAAAATAAATTTCCAATTCAATGGAATTTTTACGCCGATTTTAATTGAGAGTTTAAACCGATGGGAGGGTCAAAATCATTTTATGGAAAGATATTTTTTGACGAAATTACGATTTTTAAAATCCATTTAATCGGTGACAAAAGGATTATATAGCAACAAGGACATCATCAACAAATTTTTCTCAAACAATTTAANCGAGCAGCTTTTATCTAAAAAGTTAAAAAGAGGATTAACATGTGAATAGCAAAGTAGCAATTACATATTAACTCTTGTCAGATTTAAGTATTGGGAAAGAAAATAGAATTTTAAAATTCCTATTCTCTTCCTCATGAATTGGATGGAACGATTTAAAGAATAATTATAAAATTGCTTTGTTTAATGCAAATTAATGATTAATTTCGGTTTCGGTGATGTCAGATCAAACAGTCATTTTGTCTCGGGAAAATTCTATTTGTTTATGGAAATTCAGAAATGTGGACACCTGATATCAAGGCTAAAAAATATTTTTGGGCCCTAATATAAATATAAAAATACTTTTCTTACCCCTTTCAACAGAACACCAGTGTCACCGCACTTGGGTATCGAACCCATCTTCTTGCGGTAGTGGAACACATTGCGTCCTCCGGGCGTTTTCACCACCTTTGTCTTGTTGGACTTGGTGTTGTAGCAAAGGCGTCTGCGGTATGTCAGGCGTTCCGGCATTTTGTTTGCTTTTTAAAAATCGTGTGCTTATTCTTTTGTCTAAAAGAATAATGCTTTAATATGTATATCGGAAGTGTGTAAAATCATAAAACAGATTAGGAAAAAGTTTGTAAGAGTAAAATGAAAAAGTTATGGTTTGGAGAAACGCTTTGTGAGCTATCATTTTATGAAGCGAACTCCTTAAAATCAGATAATATGTTTTCACGAAACACGCTTTCGCCAGGGATGGGAACGGGCCTGGAAAATTCAGGCCCGGCCTGTTTCTTGCTCGCCACCGGGCCGTAGGACGATCAGGTCCGTATCCGGCCCGGTTCTTGCTGATGACAATGGCTGGGACATTAATTAGCAGACAATGGCTGCTAATTGGTGTCTCAAAAATAAATAAAAATCCCTGAAAAAGTGCATTCTGGGGTCTGGGGTTTTTTGAGGAGCTGAACATGAATATGAACTCCGTTTTGTCCTATAGGGCTCAATTGCACTTTAGCCGTCCTTAAAACTTTTAACCGTCCTTAAAAATTTTAA
This sequence comes from Rotylenchulus reniformis, assembly GCA_001026735.1. Taxonomy (NCBI): domain Eukaryota; kingdom Metazoa; phylum Nematoda; class Chromadorea; order Rhabditida; family Hoplolaimidae; genus Rotylenchulus; species Rotylenchulus reniformis. The sequence goes on along the minus strand of LDKF01000797.1, from coordinate 26,280 downwards.
GGACGGTTAAAAGTTTTAAGGACGGTTAAGAGTTTTAAGGACGGTTAAAAGTTTTAAGGACGGCTAAAGTGCAGTTGAGCCATTTTAATAGAGAATTTTGGCTTTTTGGCGGACTAGACGAATTTTGGTCTAGACGAACCTTGGGGCAGCGCTCCATTCTATCAAAAAAAAATTCGATGCATTTTTGCGCTGCCCCAAATTTCGTCGAATCTAAAATATCGTCTACTCAGCCAAAAAGCCAGGATTCGTCTACTAAACAAATGTCATTTTCGGGTTCTACATGCCATTTTAAGTGATCCACATGACATCTTGGGGGGTCTACATGCTATGTCCGGGTTCTACATGAAATGCATTTTTCGAATTTCTAGACGAAATTTGGATTCGACGAAATTTGGTAGCGACCATTTTCGTCAAAAAAAATTTTTGATCATCCGTGTCCGTGGTCAGAAAATTTCGTGTCAAAAAATTATTTGAATATTCCACTTTTTGAAGGTCTGTCTCGTAATCGTAACGTAAGATAGTAAGATTAAAAGAAGTGAACAGAAACAGAGGCAATGGTACCGAATTGCGGTCCCATGGAAAAAATAAATAAAAAGAACTGAAAATTCATAGCTTGGGGTTTTTTGGGGTGCTGATTACGAATCTGAGCTCAGATTTTGTCCATGATGAATCAAATCTATGATTTTTCATCAAGTCTTGATTTTTCGCCAATTTTTCATTTTGCGATTTTCATGTTAAAAACAGCTATACAATTGGATTTATTTATTTTTCATTGCTTTCTAATCATATTACTACTGGGGTGATTAAACGACCCTATAATCCGCTTGAAAAATTCACGGTGAAAATTATTGAAACGAAAATTTGATTTCAAAATTACAAAACACCCAACAATGAAACACCGGACAATGCGGGATTGGGTCTTTCGTTAGCCTGCCGTTCTATAGCAACGTGTCAGAGATGCATAATAATCGATTTCTCTGCTCCTTTTTTGCACTGTCTTATTAGAACTTGGATTTCTTCCCACTATAGGGTTGATCGGTCACTNACACTAATTTAGAACCCAAAAACTTCCCTTCAAACAAAAACTTTTTTTAAAACATTGCTAGGCCAAAACTATAAAAATCAAAAAGGTTTAGAATCTTAGAACCCCGCTTATGGCCTATTTGGTTTTTCGAATTTCCCCGGAAACTTTTGAAATTTCGAAAAATTATCGACTTTTTGCATTTTTTTCGAAAATTTCAAAATTTTCAAAATTTTTCAGGGAAATTCGAAAAACCAAATAGGTCATAAGCGGGGTTCTAAGATTCTAAACCTTTTTGTTTTTTATAGTTTTGGCCTAGCAATGTTTAAAAAAAAGTTTTTGTTTGAAGGGAAGTTTTTGGGTTCTAATGAACTGGGTTCTATTGACCTGACCCCCGTAATCGTAACGTAAGATTAAAAGAAGTGAACAAGTGAACAGAAACAGAGGCACATAAAAAATTAAAAATAATAAAAAATTATTATTTTTAATTTTAGGCCATTTCTATTGTGTGTTTCCCTTTCTAAAATTTTATTTTATGTATTTTCTTTATGCTTTTTATCCAATTCGAAGTCGGTACAGATCAATCATTTTTCAAATGCGTCGATTGGTGAACCCAAAGACGTTTGGTCGGCCTTCTATTGCTCTTGCAAGATCCGGGTGCAGAAATCGGCCTTTCTTCCTCATCACCGTGTTTCCAGACAAGGCACTTGGCCGCCGTTGGGAAGGCAGTGTGATTGAGCAGGTACTTTTCTAGCTTTTGATTTTGACTTTCTACTACTAGTATTTCACCAATTTTTCCATACCAAACAACTTATAAAAGAAATTTCCTTGAATAATGAAACTGATTTTTAGGTTTAACAAAAAAATTACACTGTATATATAGGCCTTAAAACCCTTAAAATTATAAAAAAAGCGCCAAATCGGCGCTAGTTCGAAGGAGGTCTTTTTTGGGACTCAATCTATTTTTGAGTCCCGGATTGAGTCCCAGCGCTCAAAATTCATTTATTCATATTAAAAAAAATTATTCAAAGTTATAATTTTCATGCAATAATTTAACAAATACATCAAACAAATACTCTCCTTTAGCCCTGGCATTTATCTAAAAATTGCTTCCTTCATGTAAGAATCAGTCAAGGTTATGCTTGTTCCATGAATTCTTTTAGTCGTTTGCTTCATTCAATTGAGCCCATAAGCTTTTTTATGTTAACGTTAAATTATGTGCATTCTTCAGTGTATTTTTTTTCGAAAAACCTCCTCTGTTATCTATTTTGACGCTGACAAGGTTGTGAGGTCAGAATTTTTCATTTTTCTTCAGAATTTTAGAAGAACATTTTTTGACGTCATCGTCAAAAAAGTGACGTTGGATGACGCTTTAGGTAAAAATGGAAGTCAGATTTGGATTCAGCGTCAAAAATTACCGCAGGGAATAAATAAATTTGAGTCCGGGGACTCAAAAATAGGTTGAGTCCCAAAAAAGACCTCCTTCGAACTAGCGCCAAAAAATCCCAAATAGGTGTGAATTTTCCAATTTTTATTATTTCCATTTTGGTTAATTTTTTACAGCTTGGCTCTTTTGATCCCTTGCCGAATGATCGCAATGAGAAACTGGTGGCATTGAATATTGAGAGGATAAAATACTGGCTTGGAGTGCGTAATGCCTTAGTATCTACATCTGTGCTTGAATTACTAGGTTATTTAATTTTGTAAAATATGTTAATTTATTTTGTAACTTTTTTTGAGTGAAATCCCGAAAATTCAGAATTTTTAAAAATGAAAATTGAATTTAATTGCGCCTTCCACACAGCGCACTCATTTCGGTCATCCATGCAACCTCTATTCTTTTACCCCTTATTAGTTTCTTGGCAACTTTTTCCGTAAAAATGGATGGATGGATAAAAATTATTTTTTATATTGAACATAATACATAGTTCTTTCTTTTTTATGCATTAAAATCTATGGTAGGAAAACCCCTCCATGGAAAAATATTATTTATTCATTTAAATTAGGAATTTTGTCAAGGTTGCACTCTGATCCGCCGTGTTCCATCAAATGTTTATGCTTTTTTTTCATAGAAAAATAATTCGAAATTAATAAAAGATTAAATACACCTTTTCTACAAATCTTAAAGTTCTATGATAATTTATTCCTTTTATAGGGTTAGCCGGGCTTCTTCCGCTGCATCCTAAGACGTATTTGAGAGCGCGCATGAGCAGATTGTTGAAGAACGAATCACTGGAAGCACGGCAAGCAGCTCAAGCACAATTGGAGCAAATTGGGGGAGAGACCGAGGAGGAAGAAGTGTCTTTGCAAAGTGAAGAGCAACAACAATTGGAAGTGGAGAGCGGAATGGTTTTGGAGGAAGAAAGGGAAATGGGGGCAGAAAATCAAAAGGAATCCAAAAGTTGACATTGGCACCATATGGATATTGTCATTTTTTATCTTGATAAAAGCTAGCAAATTTTTATGAATTCTTCATTTCAGAAAATAAATTGATTTATTTCAAAATATTTTATCATTTTCTCTTGCTCAAGCTCATTTTCTTGGAATTAAAATTTTTTAGCATGTTAAACATTGTCTCATTCTCTCATTCATTGCTGCGACACAGGAATTTTAAATCGAGATCAATATTTTTCCGGTCGGGGTCGGTTCGGCCCCGCCGATTCGGCCCTGCCGTTTCGGCCCCGGTACGTTTCGGCCCCGCCCCCATATAAAAAAGAAAAGTTCGGTCCCAAAATTACAAAAAAATTCACTAAAATTAAATTTATTTTTATTATTTAAAAATCAAATTTTAATTAAAAATTAAAATTTTTTCCCTCACAAAAATTTTTCATTTTAAATAAACAAAAAGCAATTACATCAATATTATTTAAAAAATGAGGAAGGACTGTTCAATAGGTGAGTGCTGTATGATTTAATCATCCAGCCCGCACCTATTGAACATGGCTTTTGGCCTAAGCCCCCCACGGCTGCCATAGATAGCCGGGTTCGGTATCGTTCAATTTTTTTTATTTTGCTTTTTGTTCATTTAATATATTTTAATTTAATTTTTAACATTTTAATTTTTAATATAAATTTTAATTTTTAAAGAATAAAAATTATAAATTAATTTTAGTGAAAATTTATTTTTGTAATTTTGGGGCCGAACTTATCTTTTTCATATGGGGGCGGGGCCGAAACGGCGGGGCCGANCTATTGACCTGACCCCCGTAATCGTAACGTAAGATTAAAAGAAGTGAACAAGTGAACAGAAACAGAGGCACATAAAAAATTAAAAATAATAAAAAATTATTATTTTTAATTTTAGGCCATTTCTATTGTGTGTTTCCCTTTCTAAAATTTTATTTTATGTATTTTCTTTATGCTTTTTATCCAATTCGAAGTCGGTTCAGATCAATCATTTTTCAAATGCGTCGATTGGTGAACCCAAAGACGTTTGGTCGGCCTTCTATTGCTCTTGCAAGATCCGGGTGCAGAAATCGGCCTTTCTTCCTCATCACCGTGTTTCCAGACAAGGCACTTGGCCGCCGTTGGGAAGGCAGTGTGATTGAGCAGGTACTTTTCTAGCTTTTGATTTTGACTTTCTACTACTAGTATAGTATTTCACCAATTTTTCCACACCAAACAACTTATAAAAGAAATTTCCTTGAATAATGAAACTGATTTTTAGGTTTAACAAAAAAATTACACTGTATATATAGGCCTTAAAACCCTTAAAATTATAAAAAAAATCCCCAATAGGTGTGAATTTTCCAATTTTTATTATTTCCATTTTGGTTAATTTTTTACAGCTTGGCTCTTTTGATCCCTTGCCGAATGATCGCAATGAGAAACTGGTGGCATTGAATATTGAGAGGATAAAATACTGGCTTGGAGTGCGTAATGCCTTAGTATCTACATCTGTGCTTGAATTACTAGGTTATTTAATTTTGTAAAATATGTTAATTTATTTTGTAACTTTTTTGAGTGAAATCCCGAAAATTCAGAATTTTTAAAAATTGAATTTAATTGCGCCTTCCATTTCATCAAATATTTATGCTTTTTTTCATAGAAAAATAATTCGAAATTAATAAAAGATTAAATACACCTTTTCTACAAATCTTAAAGTTCTATGATAATTTATTCCTTTTATAGGGTTAGCCGGGCTTCTTCCGCTGCATCCTAAGACGTATTTGAGAGCGCGCATGAGCAGATTGTTGAAGAACGAATCACTGGAAGCACGGCAAGCAGCTCAAGCACAATTGGAGCAAATTGGGGAAGAGACCGAGGAGGGAGAAGTGTCTTTGCAAAGTGAAGAGCAACAACAATTGGAAGTGGAGAGCGGAATGGTTTTGGAGGAAGAAAGAGAAATGGTGGCAGAAAATCAAAAGGAATCCAAAAGTTGACATTGGCACCATATGGATATTGTCATTTTTTATCTTGATAAAAGCTAGCAAATTTTTATAAATTCTTCATTCCAGAAAATAAATTTATTTATTTCAAAATATTTTATCATTTTCTCCGGCTCAAGCTCATTTTCTTGGCATAAAATTTTTTTAGCATGTTAAACATCATTATCTCATTCATTGCGACATAGGAACTCGATCTCGAGATCAATGTTTTTCGAGGTTACGGATTGTCTCTTAAGTAAGGGTTTGAATCCACAAAATTGGGTTTCAGAAATTGATTTTTTTCTGATCTAATTCTACTAATTCACTTCATTCTCTTTTTCAGATCGCAAATATTATGTTTCGGACTTCTTTTACCGTGGCATTGGTTGCCGTTCTCTAATTTTCCACATCATTGCCGATCTTGATCTCGACCACAATAACCCTAACCAACTAACCAACCCTCCATGCCTTCCCGCTCTGTCCTCCGATCTCTGATCTCACTGTTCGCCTTCTTCCACCTTTCAAATGCCAATTGCTCACACACTTTTCGCTTCACCGATCGGTCGGACGCCAACAACACGTTGTGGACTTTGCTGGAAGACACAAAACAATGCGACGAATTGATGGCGAGCAGCAATCTGACTGGTCAGGGACTGGTGAGGGCCTGTCCCGATGACCTGTTGGACATCAATCTGAGCCCGCATTCGGTGTTTCCGGCCGGCAAAAATATGTGAATTTTTGGATTGAAGATTGAATAATAATTATAAAGAATCAGAAAATTTTTTTAAATAAACTGTAAATAAATATTTGTTGAGAATGTAAATAAATATTTGTTCTCCTTCTATAATATGATCCTTAACTCCATTAATTAAAGAATTTTAACTTTTCATTTGATGTTAATACCTAGTCATAAAAATTAGAATTCCATTTAAATTTTTTCTTAGTTAGTCTATTTTATTTATTGACCTTTATTTTCATTTTCGGTTTTTATAAAAATCCCTTTAGACTCCCTTATGTCCAGCTGAACATCTCCATCACATCACTGGCCCGCTTGGATGAACTGTTCCTCCGGTTCCGTTGCATTTTTGCGCCCAGTTCGGATGATTACTTGTGCCACAACAACGACATTCAACTGGCCAAGTGGGGACGAATGATTTGGCCATGTCGAAGACTTCAACTTTTGCAAGACGCGGTAAAATATTTTAATATTTGGATATAATGCATCTTTTGAAAATTTTATTATTTAAAATAGTTTCTTGCATTTTTTCATATTCATTGAAAATTATAATTTTTACGATTTCAGGATCGAGAATTCCGATTCCATTTTTCCTACACCTGCTTTCGCTTGTTCAGTCTCTCACAATATGTCCTTGAGCTTTTTATTCGGCATCACGGTGGATTTTGCCGGTATTATTTTTATTGAATCTTTTTCCATAACTTTATTATAAAAAAATTCCTATAAATTTTTTGAGTTTATGGATTTCAGGCGAAATTTGCTGATCTCAATCCCGATGGAAAGACAATTGGACCCGAAAATCGCACATTTCTACACGGGAACTCGATGGAACGACGCCATTTTCCAGAAGCATCCACCCCTGGACTGGTCGCCACTCGTGGCCATTGACAATTCCTTTAACGATGTATGAATCATTTTGGTACAAAATTAGTTAAACGTTGTAATCAAAGTTTTTTTATCGAAAATTTCTTTAAAAAATATTTTAATTTTTTTATAATTATGTTAGTCTATCCTTTACACTTTTTATACATTTCATTTTAATATTAATTTAGATGATCTGTTGAGTTTTTGAGAATTTAGCTATAATACTATTTTTCTAGAAAATGATCAAAATTCTTTGTTTCTCTATTAAAAACTTATTTTTTGTTTTTAAGTCGCTAGTCATCAACCTCCACCCGACCGAATGGCTTCTCCAAAATCAGCGTCGCCCTCTCACTTTGTCCGTTTATTCTTTCTCCTCATCTTCTTCCTACCCATTGATCGATACAAATTTATCATCTTCTTCTTCACCATCGTCTTCCGTTCATCCGCAACTTTTGTTCGCCCAGCAAATTGTTCCGTCCAGGAATATCACCAACAACGGATATGAAAGCGTCAAATATCGCTGGCGGTGGTCCGACGTTGACGCGGGTGCGTACCTTGTGTACGCGCACTTGGAACGCGCGGACTGCCGGTTGGCATGCGGCGGTGCTGAGCAGGACAAGGAGTGCAACCAGTGTCCGCACACTGCGCTGAATTTTACGCTCGCCACCCACAAACACTCGCTCGCTTGGCGTCAATCGCGAATGTTGATCTCGGTGGCCAAACACATCGCTCTTGGAGTTTTTGGTGGGTTCTGATGATTTTTTTTGCTGGATGAATCCAATGAATATTCCCTCCAGCACTACTCGCTATCATACTTGCTGCGCTGATCGCAGGCTTCCTTTATATTCGAGTCTGGCGACCGAGAGGTGACTCAATTATTACAAAGGGACGCAAAGCACAAAAAAAAGCAAAAATTCGTTTGAAAAATTAAAGACCCTATCAGCTTGTCGGCATTTTTTTATTTTATTATATGAAATCTTAAAATAAAAATTCCAACAAGTGACACATGTGAATGCCCTAAAAATTAGCCTTATTATTGTAATTCATTTTTTACATCGACCTCTTCCCCTCTGACAAATACTAGGTGATCATTGATCAATAACCCTGCTTACATTTTTTTTTATAAAAATCCCTTTTCTCTCTCCCCAAAAGCCTTCGCACGCTTGCCCCCGCGCGCGGTCGAACTGCACGGCCGGCCCAGTGTGTTGGTGCTGTACACAGACGACTGTCAGGCACACAGCGACGTGGTGATGGCACTTTGCCAAACGCTCGAGGAGAGTGCCAATGCGCGATGTCTGGTGGATCAGCGCGAGTTCGAGGCCAATCCAAGTTGGCAATTTTCAGGATTTTTCCTTAGAGTTATATCCTTCTCGAACTTAAAATTCCTGTTTTTATATTTTTCTGATTTTGAATTTCCCTTTATCATTTAGGGTCTTAATCTTTATATTTCTGGTTTTATTTTTCCCCGACCATATTTTTGGGCTCTATAGTCCATTAATCACTCTCTCCGTCGATTTAGCTTTGCGTCCCAGTGTTTGGTTGGCGGACAAATTGGCCGAGTGTGACTTTGTGCTTGTTCTGTTCTCCGCTTGTTCCCCGCGAGTGTTAGCCGGTGAACGGTTAGCCCAACGACGGCACTTTCCTGATCTGTTCAACACGGCACTTGGCTTTGTTGTCGCGGTAAGTTTTATGCAGGGCTGTCGCGAAAGAAAAAAAATTTTCGAAATCGAAAGTCGAAATCGAAACTCAAAATTTTAAAATTCGAAATCGAAATCGAAAAAAACCTCGAAAGTTTCGATTTTCAAAATCGAAATCGAAAGTAATTGAATTTTTTTTAAAGTTAAAAAATTCCAAAAAATTTGGCAATTTTTTTTACATTTTTTGACAACAAAATTTTGCCAAAAAGGCAAATTTAAAAAAATCCAAAATGTAAAGATAATTTTCTGTTGAGAGAAAAGAGGCCGCCGTGGAAAACTTGAAAAATTTGACCCGATTGTCTGAGAAATTTCATAATTTTTTTGGCCAGTTTTTAAATAATTAATTGTTAAGGAACTCCGGGAAAACTTTTCAAAACTAGACTTAAATTTTTGACAAACTAGAAAATTTCACTGTTAAAGATGGTGGGGCGGACCAATAAGGTCCGCTGGGAAATTTTTAGAAAATTTTTATGAATTTTTAGGAGAAAATGGTCATTTTTGTGGAATCATTTTTTAATTTTAGTGGAATGAACAATAAGAACAGTTGAAAAGTGAAGAGAAATTTAAAATTTGAGCTAATTTTTGGAAAAACCCAACCAAAAAATGATGAATTTCTTTAAGAAAAAAGTAATAATTTTTCAAAAATTTCTCCGGCGGCCCTTATCAGGGCCGCCGAGGCCAAAAACTCGAAATTCGAAAGTCGAAATTTCGAGCCCCTTTTCATTTTTTCGAAGTCGAAATCGAAATAAAACCTCGAAAGTTTCGATTTTCGAAATCGAAATTTCGCGACAGCCCTGGTTTTATGTAGGGGCAATTCTTAAAAAATTAAAACATGTATAAAATGATTTTATATGACCATAATATGAACTCTAATTTTAGAGGGATATTTTTACCTAATTTTTAATATTCTTGTTTTTTATATATTCGTAAAAAATAAGAAGTAAAAAACGACCTAATTTTGCATTTACAGCGTATCAACGAGATTGCGCTGTCGGAGGGTGTCACACTTTTATCCGCCCAACCAACACCAAATAATACGCAACAAAATGGACATCCTCCTAACAATCCATCGGGCGAAAATACAACCAGTAGTTCTAACGCGAATTCGAAACCGAATGTTTCGGCCAAATCACAGCCAAACAAACAGTCCCAATTGGCCCGGTTTGTGTTCGCCCGTTTCGCCTATTCGCCTCCATCAGTGATCCCGCCCTTTTTCGCCTCCACCCAATTTGGTCTGGGCCGTGGTGGTCCATTGGCAAGTTTATATGTTTAACTAGTTAAGATCGTTAGGGAAAAAAATGTTAGGTATTTTGTTATTTAAAAAAATATTTTATGTGAATTTCCGGAAAATAAGTTACTATACTACCATAGTACTTTTCCTGTTAATTAAAAAATTTTTGTTTTTTTACTAGTATTTATCAAAATAAAATATTTACTAGTATTAGAGACGTATTCCGACTAAACTCTAAAGAAAACTTGAAAAGAATTCGAAATATATTTATTTGCTCATTTTTAATTTTATCTTATAGTTTGGTTATGTTTTAGGTGTTGCCAGACAATATTGGACTTCTGATTGCTCGGTTGCATGGAGTTGCGCATCCGCTTAGCCCAGCGGATTCGAAAAGGCCACAACGCTTTTTGCACGAAGCGAATTTGGACGGACTGAAAAATGCATTGACGGAATTTGAACGATTTGCGGAGAGCAATCCGGGCTGGATGGAGGAGAGATTTGTGAGAAAAGCGGAAGCGGAGGAGGGAAAGGAGGAAGGTGAATTACAATGGCGTGATCAGAAAATTGGGAGAGGTTTTAGTTAGTAGGGTAGGGGGTGTTGTATTTTCGGGAGGCCATTCTTTTTTAGCAGCTTACGGTATTATAATGGCTAAATGGCTTCAAATTTTCTTTCTGAAAATTCTTTGGTCTATTCCATGTTCTTTTTAAAATAATGTTATTCCTGATTTTTGACCCTATTGATCCAAAAAATACAGAAAAATTAAAAAAAAAACTTGGATCACGGATTCAAGCTCTCATTTTTATTTTTTGCGATTAAACCTATTACAGAACCAGAAGAGGAACAAATGGAAGCCGATCGGAAAAATCTGATGATGTCCATCAATCGAGTTCCCACAGAGGAGGAGCAGAAGCAGATGGCAGAACGATACGGCCTGTTGGATGTGGGATCGGATGAGGAAGAAGGAGGAGGGGGAGCGGAGGAAAAGGTAGGAAAAAGAATAGATTTTTTTGAATTTTTAAAAAATTCCAAGCACACATATTAATATGAAAAAGTAATTATTGAATCCAATTATTCCATAGTGTTAATGATGCGCCACAATCTGTAAAACTCAAAAAAATCTGTTATCAAAATTTCTTCAAAATAAACATTTAAAAATTTACATATTTTTTGGATTATTAAATTTTGATGTTTTTTGATATGAATTGACTCACTAACATTAAGTATATTCCTTAAGTTGCCAAATCGGACAAAGCGTTACCAGCTGGTGATGGACGGCATTGAAGACGAAAATTCTTCATCATCTTCTTCCTCTTCCTCCTCATCTTTAAATACTCGGAAGAAGCCCAGGGATCGCACCTCATTCTGATCAAAGTTCAAATCTGATCGGGTCCATCGAAAAATGCATTCCAATTGCTCCCAAAATAGGTATATGGCCATATCCCAAAACCCAAACCAAGGGATGTTATTCCCAATTTTAAACATTTTGCATTCAATCGCCAACAAAATTTAATTAATTTTATTTAAAAATTTGGTTATTTATTAATAGATCAAATTCACTTTTTTTAATTTCAGTGAATTATTTTCAAATTTTTTATTTTTCAAAATTTCTTTTTTATTTTAAATTTTGGCGATGGATCTACCTGAGTCCTCCCTCCCACTTCGCTCAGAATTTTTGTACACCCCCCCCCCCGTTTCCCCCAAAATTTTCGAGTGATAATTCTGATCTAATAAGGAGCGACAATTCATCAATATAATTAGACGGTATATTTTTTATGATTGTTTATTTTATTGGAATCTTTTGACCATTTCCTTTTTATTATGTTAAAACTAGCGTAGAGAAAAGTCAGCGAAAAACTGATGTGATACTGTAATCAAAAATTAAATAATCATATGTACATATTTTTAACGGTTTCGAAAGAAAATGTTTTGTCGTTCCTTGATTTGGTCCAAACAATGATAAATCATGGCATGTATGTACTGTGTACATCGATAAATAAATAAATTATTTTCTTGAATGCATAATATTCACCATGTAGAATCGATTTGACACACGCAGTATTTTTCATTTTTTTTCTTCAATTTTTTCAATTCTCTTTTTGCAGATTTTTATGGGCGGGAAAAAAGGCCTAAAAAGGTGTCAATTCTGCGATTACGCTCACCGACTGATTTCGCAGGTGCGGAGGCACCAGGCTCAAGCACACGGGGACCATTGTGAGTTTAATATTTTGAGGGTTTTTCTATAGAAAAATCTTTTTTTTTTATATAATAATTGCCATTCAAAATTTACGGACGAAATATATCACTTACAAAATCATTAAGCACTTTTGTGCACAGTCGGCTGCGGACTTCGGGTCTCCTACAACCGGCTGGCACGGCACATCCGCGAGTGCCATCCAGAAGTGGTGGAGGACATTGACAACGCGGACAGCGGGATGGCAACTTCGATGATGGACGACGGAGTGGTGCTGGAAGAGTTTGTGGTGATCGAAGGGCGGAAAGAAATGAAGGCAGAAGCGGAGGAAGAGGAGAGACGGAAGCGGAAGAGTCCGGCGAAAGAGGAGGAGGGTATAGAGAAGCGGAAGAGACCGGAAGAGGAGGCGGCACAGAAGCGGAAGAGACCGGAAGAAAAGAGGGCACAGAAGCGGAAAAGATCCATCATAAAAGTCACCGGGAAGGAGGTGGGTTGAAAGGGAGGGCACAGGATAAATCCACTAAATTGCTGATTAAAGTATTTATTTTTTATTGGAATCAAAAAAAAAAAAGAAATTCGAACACAAAAGGCCTCAATCTGATAAAATGGCCGAACCCATGTTTAGAATCACCATGCGTCCTCTGCCACTCCCACTTCATCACTGGTCGACGGTATTTTGCCCACTTCGGCACTGGTCGACGGACATCCGTACGTGTGCTCCGAGTGCGGCATGCGTAAGCCGACCAAGGACGCGTTGCGCAAACACATTGGACGCGTGCACAAACGGAGCTACAAGAGGGAGGGACCGCGCGAGAAGAGACACTTTTGCGAGTGGAGAGCGGACAGAGAAGCAGAGATGTGCGGGAAGGGATTCACGACGGCCGGCAAGCTGGCGGATCACATGAACACGCACACGGGTGGGCATGGAAAGGGGAGGGGGTGATCTCTGATCAGATCAGGGTAATTGTTTTATCCTTGGGGAATGACATCAAATCAGATCGTTTTTATGGGATTCAACCCTGTGACATCCTACTTTTTTGATTTCTGTCTACCGGAACCCTTCTGAATATACCACTGCCATGAGCCTCCTAAGAATTATTTTATTTATTTTTTGTCATACAACTTTCAAGTTCGGTCTTCATATCCAATCTATTCTCTGATTACTTTATCAGACCACTTCACCCCTTACAGGCAACCGCCCGTACAGTTGCGATCACTGCAAGCGCGAGTTCGCGGCGCGTGGGGAGTACGGACGGCACTTGCGCAAGTACCACGCGACCAGCATCCGGCAGGTCCAGCGACAAATCCAACGCCTGGTGGACTTGGCCGAAGCCGAAGACCATTGTTGACCCCCCAAAGGGAGGACCAAATGTTGATATTGCAATAGATCGCCTTGATATTCCCCTATTCTATAGAAACTTAGAAACTGCTTGGGTTCGGGTCCTGATGTGAAAAAATCCGCCGATGAAATTGCTCGCAAATGTATTGTACAGATGATTAGAGATGGTTCTTATCCATTTAGGGGTCCAATGCAAAATTATTTTTTAAAACACATTTTTGGTCCATTTATGATCTATAGATGAAGGAAAAAATTCATTCAAAAACTATTTTGGGTTATTGAGGACACCCTAATGAATGAGTCCATATTTTGTAATGACATGGCATTGTTAGAACCAAAAGTCCAAATCATTCAGATCATTGTTATTTTGTTATTGTTATCATTCATTGTTGCTTTATTTGCTGTTTTTCGGACAATGTCTTTCGAAAATTTAATTTTTCAAATTTTTTGCACCTTTATTATGTCATTAGTATTAGGTAGTGGGCTGGTCCCCATATTATAATAATTTTGTTTTTCGCCAAAAAGGTGTGCCCCGTGCGGCTCCGAGAATTGTTCGAATTGGCCGACAGACAAATAACCCAAGGGGACATGCGCATTTTATTGCCCGGGCAACCGAAAATGGCCAAAAAGTGAAAAGAGCCAAAGGAAGGGAAGGAAGGGGTAATTAGTGAGCAAAATGGGGGAAAGGGAAAGTCCAAACAGTTGCAAGAGGGGGCAAAAAACATAATAGCACTTTATTTCGATAATAAATAGGGCTACAAACAAAAAATTGCCCAATTCTCCAGCAAAAAAAAGAAAATTTTTGCATAAAATTTCATTCAAAATTCATTCGATTTTGCCGCTTTTTCTGTGTTAGCTTTAATTTTGTCCCTTTTCAAGAGCATTTTTGCCAAGAAAAAAACACCACGGGGCCATCAGGGACGTCACTGGCCTTTGAAGCAAATGTGTAAATACCCGGAATTGGCCCAATTTGTTGTTGTTTGTCCCCGGAAACAAACACCTGTCCCCGGGCATGGCATCGGCACTGTCCCCAAAATGTCCGCAAAATGCCAAAAGTTGGGGTTGGGTTGATTGGCATAATTGCCGGGACACGCGAAAAATTACCAATTTTGGACTTCCGAGTAGTAAGTAGGTTCATCAGGCCCATTTCCTCCCTTCAATCCCATCCCGACTTTTGGTAGATTCCCGGTAATTCCAGGGTCCCAGGACCAAATTCCCGTCTTGCTCTGTGGACTCGCGGGTCTAATGGCCAACACCATTTTATTGCGATTTTCACTCTTTGGCCACATTCGCCTTCTTTTTGCAAGAAATGGGGAATTTTGCCCCAAAATCGTGATCGGTTCTTTTGGATTCGGTCCCCGATGGTTCCCGGAATGTTCCCTCCTTTCCCCTGAACAATTCCCACTTTGCCGGCCCTCATTCCCCTTGTGCATGCTCAATGCCAACCCAATTTTGGCTTTTTCTGCTGAATTTCCACCGGCGACACAGACCGTACCCTGTCCCCCCCCC
>LDKF01000796.1:7336-31895 GCA_001026735.1 Rotylenchulus reniformis | reverse complement strand
TAAAAATTTTTGAACCTTGCAAGGCTAAAGGTATAAAAATCATAGGCTGGCACTGACCTTTTTCGTGCCGGCTTGGAATTTTATAAATTTTTTATAATTAAAAAAACTAAATTTTAATTGAAAGGGGGAAGGAATTAGGATTTGGTCTGATGAAAAATTTTCAATAGGGCCGTCCCGACCAATCATGCTATCCCGAGGTGCCGACGGGAAGAAAATTTTGAATTTTAGCGTGATTTCGTTAATAAATTTGACCATTTTTACCAGAAAATTGTCAAATTTTGACTAAAAATGACCATTTTTCATAAGGACCGCTTTCTGATAAGGTAGATCGGAGAAAAATTTGGGATTTTTACGGTTTTTTCTTAAAAAATTTTTTCAATTTTTTAAAGTTTTTGAAGTAATTTCTGTGTTTTGAAGGCTGCTTGCCACCGGAGAAAAATTTGCAATTTTAGGGCATTTTTCCTTAAGGATGTTAAAGAATTTTTACAATTTTAAAAAAAAAAGCTGAGTTTTTCAAAAATTTTGTAAGAAATTGCCAAAATTTGAGTCGAAAATGACCATTTTTCAAAGAAAAATTGCAAATTTTTGGATCATTTCGGATCACATGAAAAAATGATCCAAAACATGATCTGATCCTGATCCAGAGGTTTCAAAAATGATCTGATCCTGATCTGATCCGGGACCTTGGATCAGATCAGATCAGATCAGATCAGATCATGGATCAGATCATCCTGGATCATGATCTGGAGGATCAGGCAGAACACTGGTGTTGACCACCGCGGCATTGCTGTTGTCCCCGGCGACGAGTAGTGCCATGGCCGCAAAACCAGAATACCAACCGGTCGGGAACCAAAAAGTTTTGGCTGAAAATTCGACCCGATATCAACAGGTAATTTGTAGGTATCGTGGCGCGACATTTGGGAATCCGACATTTGGTAACCAATAGCTATAACTCGGTTCAAACAAAATTTGGAGAAATCAATTTGATGTCAAAAAAGAGAGCAAAAATTAGCTACAAAATAATCCCAAGCCCATTTTTAATTGGTCCACTTCGAAAAAAGAGTTATGGCTAAAATATCTTAAATTTGGCCAAAACTTGAAAAATAGCGATAGTTGAACAGAATTATAGCATTTGGTCCCAATGTCAAGTTCTCAAATGTTGGGTAGCCGTAGATATTGCTTTATCTGTAAATGTTCGCTTGATATTACGTATTCCTTTCCTAAGGATACAATTGCTCTTTCCGTAAATGAAAATCTAAAAACTTTTCAGTGCAATTCTACTGAATTGTTCAACTCCATGGGCTTCCAGTTGCCAGCGAGGACCGTCAACGAAACATCCAATCGACAATCTCCCGGTAGTCCGAACCATCAACATCATTGAGCCTATTGATGATGTATTGGATTGAAAATGATTATAATAATTATTTATTTTACTATTTTCATATTCCGAGGTTTTTTCCTCTAGAATTATCCTGAAATTTTGGAGTTTTTCCTCAAAAACAATTTATTATTAATGATATTATTAGACTGTAAACTTTGATTGTAATTTCCTATATTTCCTGTTAAAAAGTCGGAAAATTTCAAGCTAATATTTGTTGGTCAACCAAATCCTTTATGTGAGGATTTTTCATAAAAAGTGATTAGGGATCTCCCCAGCGTGGATGGTAAAAAACAATTTCCGCAGGCCTTTTTTGCATATTTGCACCAAGCAAAGGCGGAGGTTCCGCAGGCGTTTTTTTAATTTCCGCAGGCCTTCAGACAAAATCCATTCTGTCTATCGTATCCCGTGTAGTAAAATTCGGAATAAATTCGGAAACATTGCCCATTTTAAGGATCGAAATTCCAGTGTCACAGTGGCGTCTTTTCGGATAGATAACTAACCACCTAAATTTTAAATTAGCGTACTAATAAGTTCGTTCTTTGGGTGTTCTTTGAGGGGGCGATAAGCTGGCCCTTTTTCTACTTAACATTGTGAAGATGTTTTCGTTCTAATTTCCTGTTCCACTTGTCTTGCATGGTCTTTGCACAGTCCCATCCCGACCTTCACTTTTAATTTACTTTGAATATTGCTTAAAAGAAAGAAGCACCGATTAAGACCATGGAAAAACAAAAATAAAATAAAAAACATGAGATCGAGGACCAAATCGCAAGACCTTTGCAAACCAGCCCTCACGTCCACATCACCACTTGATTGTTGAATTTGTTCCTATTTAAGCTCTTGTTGTAGCCCCGAAATTATCCAGCCTGTCAAGCAGTGCAATTAGACCCCTTTATTTTCTCATCACTCATTTGAAAATGCGCTTTTTGATTGCTTTCCTGCTCATTGTCCTTGTTGTGGGAATGGCCTTCCATGGAGATGAAGCCCAGGTAAAGATTTGTGGGGAATAAAAATGGGCTTGAAACTGATTGTGAGCTACCATAATGTATTAAAAGCTCCCTACATTAGAACTCTAACCTTAACAGACCCTCCCCCCTTCTGGAGCGGAGTTGGTTAAATATTTAAGCGCAAGAACCTTTTCTCTCAGCAATTTTTAAAGGAAAGTAATTTTTCTTAAAAGAATTTCTTAGACATCCAATTTTCCAAAATTTTCAGTATTCTCCTTCGGCACCCAAACATGCCGCTTCTAGCGCCTTGGAAGTGGCGTTCGATGACCTGCAACTTTCAGTGAGCGATCTGCAAGTGTCGGTCAACAGCTTGAAGCTGAACGTGCCCAATCTGCGCTTGACAATTGGGTGAATTGGACGATTTGAAACCAGAAGAATCGACCACTTCGATAGCATAAAATTGTCGTTCATTTAGAAAAATGAGTAAAAGTTATTTTTTTCATAAATAATGCAGTAATATTTAAAGAAATTTTATTAAATTTAATGCAAAAAATGGAACTTGATCGATCATAAATGCCGCGGAACAGGCCGTTGTGTGGCGAGCCGGTGTGTGGCGAGGCCATTGTGTGGCGGGCCGTTGTGTGGCGAAGGTTGGGGAGGGGGATGTCAATCAAAAAGAGAAAGGGAGGAGAGAAATCGAAAAAATCGCCTCAAGCAAGAATTGAAAAATCGCCTCAAGCAAGAATTACATTTTCATATAAATTTGCCCAAAAATTTGACCATACATTCATTCATTTAACCCTAATGTAAATGTAAATTCTCTATTCTACATAAACATGTTTTCATCTCCTATGTCTTCTCCTCGATTCCATCTGCTTAGACATTTAATTAAAATTCCAAAATTTTCTGCTATAATTTCCATTGATATCGATGGATCTTTGGCCCTAATATCCCTGCATTTGGCCACAAAATCCAATTTTTGCCGTTGGTATTCCTAAGAAGCATATCAATTTATTCTTGAATATTTTTGTCATAATTTTTCAAAGGGAAATGCATTTTTTGCAAAATTAATTAATTACCTAATCACTTTCTTGGGAATCCAAAAAATTGATAACAGCATAAAGCGGACATATTTTTCTGCATAAATTTTTTTTAACAATTACGACCTAAAAAGGGTCAAAAGATTGGAAGATTATTTTCTGCACAATCCCCGTGGATTTTCGAGGATGCTGAACGATATGATTAATGCCCATTTTTTTAATCAACGAACATTTCTAGACCGATAGTCAAAAAGAAAAATTGGGTGGAATTTTTTTTGTTTCGACTTTCGGTCTGAAAATGTTGGAACTTCGAAAAATTAGATATTCTTGCTATCCTATTATGAATTATAGACCTTTATGAATTATATTATGAATTATACAATTTTTAGAAAATTCAGAAAAATGGATTTCACCAAAAAACGAAAAAAGGTCTCCCTCTTTAAAATTTTTTTTGGGAAATTTTTTTTNCCTTGGCCGCTTTCTCTGCAATCCTAGCACCCTTCCCGATAACCTCGTCGGCCTCTTTGGTGGCTTTGTCGGCGTCCTTCGCAGTTTTCTCGACAACCTCATTGGCATCCTTGGCATCCATCTTGTTGTGTTGTTCCTTTGTTGTGCTAGTTTTTGTAGCAGAAAATGTGTAAGTAGCAATAGCTGAATGTGACAAGAAAATATATAACAAAAGTAAAAATTCATATAGGTATTTGTCTGTTAAGTTTGGAATTTTTCTCATTTTTGAGCAAAATTTTTTACAATTCTTAAAAACTTGCATTTTGCAGATGTATTTTTTTAATTTTGTTTTTAAAAAAAGAAATGCTATAAAAATATAAAAATGAAGTGTTTTTTATTTGGAGCATAATACATGTATGCATGTATACATACATAAGTAATACCTAACTAATATATAACGAAATGGAGACGACTCCAGCAGAAATTATGCACAATCCAAAAAGGATGCCAACCAAAATGATGTTAACATGTGGCAAAGAGAAAAAATATAACGATGAGCATCTCTGTCTCTCATCATCATCAATGTGGGTAGTGATAAGGTAAAGACGCAGAGAAAGGCGGAAAAATCAATAAAATCAATTGCACTATTACATAGCACAAACAATGGTGCGTACTTCACCAATACACGCGCCAAATACAAAATTTCAAACGGACATATTTCCATTATTTATACCACCTAAACGTCTTCGCCGTAAAAAGTTTTCCCTAGTTTAAATGAATTAAAGCCTGTTCAAAAGTTTTGCTGGCGGCCCCTGTCGGGATCGCTGGCCTCCCTTACTGCAATGAAATCCTTAAAGAATTTACCAAAAACATGAAATTTCTTAGAAAAGTGGGTCTAATTCACCAAAATAAATTTTCCCGGCAGTCTCTTTAGAAAACGCCGGAATTTCATTAGAATTCTTTTTTATTTTCATAAATTATAGTTTTTTTAAAAAAAATACTTTTTCATAAATTTTATGGTTTAGAGTCTGACTTCTTTTGAATAAATTTGCGGCAATTTTATGACCAATAAATTAGAGAGAAGCAATAGTCTGCTTCAAAAAATCATAAAATTTTGAATTAAATAATGCATAAAAGCATCTTAAATATTTCAACTTCCTCAATTTTACAAAGCCATTTAATATATAAAAAAATACACTATGACATTCTTTTTTGTATTGCTGTTTTTGTTGTTTCAATTTGATGAATGCCTCGCATTCGGAAGTGATCCATCATCACGGTAAGGATGTCTTCGGAACAGTTTCATTTTGCTTATAATACTAGTTAAAATATCCAGAATCAGATTAAATATACCATAATTATTTCTTCAAAATGTAAAAATAAAATTGTATTGTGTATTGGTTCGATAATTTAATTTTATTATATTCTCAATTTGGACACAGAATTGTCCTACCGGATGACAACTCATTCAAGGTGCGCGCTCCAGGGGTGTGCACGGGCCGGCCCGGAGGCGGGCCGGGCCTGATTTCGTCCGGGCCGGGCCGGCCCGGATAGGCCCGGTAGGGGGGAAATTTTTCTGACCACAGCCCAAAAATATCGAAATTTTTAATAAAAAATGAAATGAAATTTTAAAAAAATATTTTAAATTTTTTATTATTAATAATAAATTATTTTTAAAATTAATCAAATTTATTAAAATATTTTTAAAATTTTATCAAAAAACTTGAAAATTGCTTCAAATTGTCGGAACTTTTGGAAATGATTTTTTATGTAGAAAGTTAAAGTATACGTTAGTGAGATTTTTTAGTGAGATGTTTAATGGCAAAATTAGGGGGAAAACATTACCTATCTATATAGCACATGAAAATTAAAAAAAAATTTAAAATTCAATTAAAAATTTTTGAAAAATTTTCGCGAAATTTACCCGAAATACTGAAAAATACGGTTTTTAGGGAATATTTCGAACTTTTTGTTCGAATTTTGAAAAAATAAAAATACCATTAGAATCAGCATAAAATTCTGAACAATTTTGCCTTTTATACTTTTTGTCTAACAAGTCTAACAAAAAAGTTTTTAGGGGACGTACTGGGTTTTGGCACTTTTTTTTGTAACGCCCATTTTGGCATTTTTTTTGTAACGACCCAGCACCGTTAGAATGGATAAAATAAATTATTCGTTCTGAATTCTTGTTATTTTTATGTTTTTTTGATAAAAAATATGATTTTTAAAAATGGTAAAAAAATTCTGCTAAAAATTTTTTGATAAAATTTTAAATTTTTTTTGGAAAAATTTGGGTAAAAATTTTTTCCAGGCCTATGATGAATAAATTTCATTGTATGAGGTGCCGGCGGTCCCGACAGGGGCCGCCGGAGAAAATTTTGAAAATTTAGGTCATTTTCCTTAATAAAATTGGTCATTTTTAATGAAATTTTCTGTTACTTCCTGTTTGAAAATTCAAGAATTATCATCATTCTAAAAAAAGTTTTTCTGATTTTTTTTTACCTCATTGATAGTAAACCAGCATCTTTCCATTGAACTAAGACCTCTAACAAATAGGATGGAAGGAAAAGGGGCGAACAAAAAATGTGGGTAGAGAACATAATAAAAGTGGTGAGAGAACAAAAAAGGAGAAGAGAAAAGGTTAGAATACAAAAGGTAATTTGGCTTAATGTTGAGCTATATTCAAACGAAGATTGGAACTTCCGATTTCTTAAGAATATAATAATAATATTTTTCAAAAAAAAATCGGGATCCCGGTCGGGATTGAAATGAATTTCGGGATTCGGGATCCCGGCTTCGGGATCGGGATTGGCCATTTCGGGATTTCAATCCCGAATCCCGATCCCGAAACATCGGGATCCCGGCCGGGATCCCGATCCCGCTGCACCCTATTTATAAGATAGTATGAAAAAAATAAAGCTACATTAAAATGGATATTTATTTAGAATTTCTTGTTATAAAATATTTTGTTGCCATAAAAATCCATAAGAACATCTGATATGGCCAAATCATAAAAGAAAAAATACTGGTGAATTTTAAATAATCTCGAATAAGCGTCTTGTGGAGCATAAAGTTTTTTCGGAACAAAAGTTTATTATGCATGAAAAAGTTTTCACAATTTTGTTTATAAAATAGATAAATACATGCAATTCCTGGCTGCTAGATCACGATGGATCAGATGCCGGCTGATCAGATATTCCATGCCTTCAGCAATTTGAGCAATGAAATTGAAAATAAGGCCCAGGCTGATGGACTTAAAAGATTAATTTATTTTCCTTAAAAATAGGGGGAAATATTTCAAAAATCGAAAATATACAATGACTTTAATAATCATCTTTTAAAACATGATTTGTAATGCATTTTACAAACAAATTTATAATAAAATTCATGTCGACTTGCTAAATAAATTAATCCATGATATGTCATAATATTGTAAAAAATTGTCTAAAATCGATTCTAGGGCGTTAAAATATCGTTAAATGATTTATCAAGCTTTAAACTTTGTTAGAAACCAAATATATGCAGAAGGTTGTGCTCTACCTTTTGGATTTTTTAGTTTTTTCTAATTTCACTTTTTGTTGAAATTTTAATAAAATTCGAAAATATCATTTTTCTAAAAAAAAATTTAAGGAAAGTAAAAAGTCAAAAATTATTTATATAACTTTTAATATTAGGACACTTTATGTGAAGAAAAATGTATAATTCCAATAAATATATTCATATCTAACCGACGAAAAATGGATGGAATCAGTAGTGCTGTTAGAGTATCAAATTTTCCCGAGACTCGAGAACCGAGTAATGGATTCTAAACAGAAAAAATTTGCTGTCTTTTGATTTCTCTCTGCTAACCTATGTCGACATTGACTGATTAACATCAATCCTTTTCTTCATTATCATTTTCCAATACAGTTCACAATTTCACAAATTTGCTTTATAGACAATGAAATTATGATAATATTTCATTTTTTGGCATATTCCCATCTATCATCTTGTAAAAATTGTTATTTTTTATGTTTTTTTGACTATTATCCCTTTAATGAACAATGGATGATCTGAAATAAAATTATGTTGTTTTTATTGAAAAAATTATTGATGAGCAAATTGATCACCTTTAGTGATTATACAGGTACATCATTTTGTTATTCACTGAATTTTGTGCAAGGTATCGAATATACAAGAAGAAGAATAATGTTAAGTTTACACATCAAAACATATTATGGCTTGTTACTATTTTTATTCAGTGGATGAATCTGCAAATGGAATGAATGCACAACATTTCTAAAATATTGTATGTACCAATATCCACTGGCCAGATGTACCATCCATTTTGTTATTCATTGAATTTGAAAATCATAGGATAGCTCAAAATATCAAAAACATAGGGGAGGAAAATTTGCATAATATGTTTTCATTTTTCAATAACATCATTCCACGAAACCGTAAACAAGCCACAAAATGGCACTCATATGTACCTATGAATATAAAAGAGACACAGTTCGCATCTTTCCCATTATTCCCTCTTTAAACAATTCCAATTCACAAATACTTCAACCATAATAACATACCCAAGACTCATCATGATTGCCCAATACCGTATCGCAATGCTGACCGTGATGTTGCTGTGCATGTGCATCATGGTGCCCAACGACAGCGAAGGGTGTGTGCTGAGTGCTTGTGTAGGTTGTAACACCGCGCCGGGTTGCGATAAGTGCGGGCTTGGGCATGATGGATGCGCCGCCATCGACCTTTCACAGTGTCACGGGAATGCTGGTTGTGGTGCTTGTGTGTGCATAGTAAGTATCATATACGCAAATAAATGGATAAATAGTGGTTTGGAATTTTTGATTTATAAAAAAATTATTTGATCCATCTGATAAGAATATTTGAAGCTGAATATTTCTTCTCCACATAATTGTTATATTGATTGGATTTTTAGTAATGAATGACGAACACGGGAGATAGCGGTGAATAAACGCAAAAAAGAATCATTGATAAAGAAGACATATGATATACACACATTTTTTAAATTTCCACACATCTGTAGCGGGGTTTTCATCCGGGAAGATGTAGTCATTTTCAACGGTTTCCCAATCCATCTTTGTTCTTTAAATTCTTTGCGATAAAATTTTTTGTGACATTGCTCTAAAAAGCGTTGATGATAATGAATTAGCTAATGCCTCTGAAAAAATTGAAACCAGGTATTAATTTTTATGGGGCTCGGATTTTAGGGAAAAAGCTTTGTTAGAGTTGAGCACCAGTTTTTACAGGCCTGTCCGGACCCAAAATTTTTTTGCAGAATTTTACCTTATTTTTAGGAAAAAAATTCAAATTTTAGAATAAGATTTTTATATAATAAATATTTATCTACTCGATTACCGATCCTTAGAAAAATGTAAAATATTCCAAAAAATTTGCAATTATTTTTAAGAATTTAAAATGAATTTATTTTTGAGACCAGAAGAAATTAGTCCGGCTGGTTCGGGCCAGCCCGTCTCTGGATCTCCCGTGTCAAAACCTGACTTTGACGCACTTTACGTGCACACCTTATGGCTGATCAGTAAGCTGCCAAAAGCAATTCTAATGTCGCATGAAAACGAGTGATATTTCGCTACCCGACAAAATATTAATAAAATACATATAAATGAATTTTGTAAGTTTAAACCAATGATGCTGATTTCATTTTATAAAATATATAATTGAAATTAAAGAAAATAATGCTAATATGTTTTCTGTAAAGGAAATATTCATCCTATCTCTCGCATTAAATTCCCAATCCTTCATTAAAGAGAGATAGATCCCTTTAAATTTAAATTAATCATGATATGTCATAATATTGCAAAAAATTGTCTAAATCGATTCTAGGGCGTTAAAATATCGTTAAATGATTTATCAAGCTTTAAACTTTGTTAGAAACCAAATATATGCAGAAGGTTGTGCTCTACCTTTTGGATTTTTTAGTTTTTTCTAATTTCACTTTTTGTTGAAATTTTAATAAAATTCGAAAATATCATTTTTTCTAAAAAATTTTAAGGAAAGTAAAAAGTCAAAAAATTATTTAATATAACTTTTAATATTAGGACACTTTATGTGAAGAAAAATGTATAATTCCAATAAATATATTCATATCTAACCGACGAAAAATGGATGGAATCAGTAGTGCTAAAAGCATTTCTCATAAATCTCATGAGATTATACATAGATAAAAATTGAAATGGGAATAAACTTTCACGAATGCGTTAATGTTGAAGTGTTAATGCAGAAAAATAAATAAGTAAAATTTTGATTATTAAAAACAATTTCACTTTAATTTATTGACTTTTATTTTCATCATTAATAATTTTTACATATTATTATCCTCTAATTTTACATTTTTCTCATAAGCTAAAAATTTTAATGTTAATAGAAAATAATTATGTAATAAGATAATCAAAAAAGATGTTTTTGCCTGGTTCCTCGCACACTTAAATGGTGCTTGTCTAAAAGTAATATAATTAGACAGAATGTGTGTGGCACTTTGTATATCATTTTTTTAATGAACCCATGCTTCGATAGACGACGACCAATCAAATTTATTTTATAATATGTTATGATATTTCTGATTAATTTATGAAGTGTAGATTATATATTTTGCTCAATTCTTGCAGATAATAGGTCAAAAAGATACATTTAAGAAAAATATTTATGAAAAAATTATATAATCTGGCATTTTATGCAACATGTAAACATTCTCGTTCACCATAGTAAAATGCAAATTGTCATTAAAACTATTAAGGTCTTATATTTTCGAAAAAAACATACAGGCCTCATTTCCTAATCTAAGATCGATTATAATTTTTTAAAATTAATTTTATGTCGAAATCAACCACGGATGAAACGAATTTTGTCGATATGAACCTCTGTCGAAATCTCTGGAGACATTAGACCAACACACCCGATTTATTGCCTACAATAAAGTTGGAACTCGCCTCAAAACTAAAAACCTATCCCAATTACTGGCGGGCGGAGAGCTTTAATCTTGGCACTTTTGGTATACAATATGGGTGGGGGTCGTGCATAAGGGGAAATTATAGTCGATGGGTCTTGGTATATAATTGTCTTGAATATACTATATATGTATAGAAAAAATTCTGAATGCAGAATTTTTTAATTTTCAAGAATTTTCGGGAAGGCCAATTCGAGCCATAGGTTTTAATCAAAAATCCGGCTCTTAGGATCATGCAACATTTTATATAGGATAATTTTTAGCCCAAAAATTCCTTAGGTCCAATTTTTTCTGAAAAATTGTGCCAAAACACTTTTCACTCTCAACTTTCTTGAGGGGGAAAACTCCGTTTAAGTCGATCAAAAAGTTTAGGTCGAAAGAGCAAAAAACAAAGCCTCCCAAGCGGAAACATTTAAAAAAATTGATATTATACATATTGGAAGAACGGAGTTAAAAAAAGGAATGGAATGAAGAAAATTAATCGAATTTCAAGCTTTTTAGAAAAAAAAGAATGGAAAAGTTAGGTTAAATTTCAAAAAGTCAAAATATTTATAAATTTATGCACTATATTTTGGTCTTTTTGGTTTTACGAATTTCTTGGAAAGTTTTGAAAATTTTCTAAATTTTCATGAAAATCCGAAAAACTTAAAATATAGAGCATAATTTTCTGCACATTTTAGCTTTTTGTAATTTTGCTCTAATAAGGTCTAAAAAAGTTTTAGAGTTGTGGGAAATTTTGATTTTTCGCAGCATTGAAATTTATAGCAGGACAAAGTTTCCGATGGATTCTGGCCAAGTACTTGTCATCGGTGTGGACACAAGTGTACCTCCTCGTCCCAATGCGCATGAAAAATGGATGATGAAAAAGCGGGACTTGGAAGAAGGATTGAGGACCGAAGAGCCAATGATCGGTGAATGGGTGCTAGGATGATAATTGGCTTAATTTTTTTAAATTGTGCAGAATTCCGAGGAATGCCCTTTGTAGTGATCTTTTTAATTTGTTCAATTTCCCGAAAAAGGTCGAATTTTATCGAAAACCCAGTAATTTTCGATATTTTCGATAAAAGTCAAACTTTTTCAGGAAAATTCGAAAAATTAAAAAGATCAAAACAAAAAGGTTCGAATTCTGCACAATTTTGCTTGTTATACATATTTTTGGCCTAGAAAGCTTCAAAAAAGTTTTCAGCCCAATTGGCCACATTGGGTCTTTTTTTAACGACTCAGCACTGGTGAATGCTTGGGACGTTAAATTAATGCAATAAATTTTCAGTTGGGATTTGCGCCAATTACCTGAAAAATCCCTTCAAATTCTGCGGGGATTATTATTTTCAACCTTGCAAACATGATGTTTTGGAACCGATCGCATTGAAGGCAAAGATCAATTGGGTTCTGCAAAAGGTCGTGAAGGAACGCAAAAAACTACCGTCCATTGTATATATTTTTTAATTAATTTTTATATTCCCATAATTTAGATCTTCATCATTCGCGATGGTGTTAGTGAGGGAATGGTTCCGGATGTAAATTTATTTTATTTTTATTTGTAAAATTTACCTTTGGTTAAAAAATATGAATTACTAAAAAGCACCGAAAACATTTTTTGATTTGATCAAATCAAAGAGAACACTACAAATTGATTTACATTTGAAATTGAATGTAGATAAAGAAACTTTTAAAAAATATAAATTTTGGGCAAAACACACATTTAACTAAACAGAGTAAGTTCATTAAGAAAAAAACTTTGCCCCAGAATGTCCACCAAGAATACCCTGCTTACGTAGAAGCTTGTCGTGCGTTCAACCAAAATTGGCACCCGAAGTTTGTCTATTGCATCGTGGATAAGAAGCACAAAAAGCGCTTTTTTGTTGGAGGCAAAGACCAGCAAATGCAGAACACGATGCCGGGTTGTGTGATCGACTCGAAAGTTGTGCGTGTTGATCTGCACGAGTTTTGGTTGCAAGCGCACGTGCCATTGCAGGTGAGCTTAGAAGGAAGAAAATTTCTAAACAAAAAATTGAATTTATTTGAGATTTACCCCAATCAGAATAATTTTATTTTGATATATTTCGCTAAATATTGCTTAATTTGTTTGAATGAATAGGTATAAAAACTTAAAAAATAGGGCTTGCATTGATTTTACAGTACATATTTGATTATCACTGTGCGAAATTTTCGGACGAAACAGGTTCATACCGGAAACTTTCTTTTAAAACAGTTTAGACCATAACTTCCAAAGGCAATTAATTATGTGCAGAAATTTATGCTGATTTATAGCCTTTCTAGTTTGTTGGATTTGCTTGAAAATTTTTGAATTCCAAATTATATAAAAATCGAGTTTTCTCAAAATTTTCAAAAATTTTAAGAAAATTCGAAAAATTAAAAGCCAAAAACCAAAAATATTTTTGGAATACATTTGCCTTTTTATAGTTGGATTTACGTAATAAAAGTTTCTGGAACATCCCCAGGTTTCATCCCCAAATTTCTGCGCGCCTTAATTATTTACTTCTTCTATTTTTAGGGTACTTCCAAGATTCCGCAATATCTATTTCCTGTCAATCAAATTAAGGCGAATAACAAAGAGGTGCAAGGGTTCGTTTTTGTTTTATTTGTTTAACAATTTTCGATATTATTAATCCATCGAAAATGGTTTAAAATATGAAGACAAAAATAAAATAAAATTGGAGACCAGAATGGGAAAGATAGGGTCGAAATTAATACCGAACTCTTTAAATCAATTCAAACCACAACAATTATTTATTTTTGGGAGAACAATGCACAATTAATATTTCGGTCAACCAAAAAAAAGTCAATGGAAAACATAAACAAAGTCAAATAAGGATTTTGGGGACGGAATGCCAAAAAACAAATACACAAATTTCGAAAGGGGAATCAAAGAACAATTAAACAACAAAATATCTTCTTTGGTCAAAATTCCTACATCCCCGGCCACTCAAAAAAGGCGTCCCTGCCGCAAGAAGAAAAAAATGGAAAATGTCAAGAAAATGGTACGCTCACGGCTGTACCATAAAGGTGGGGTTCAACAGATCGGGGTCTAGCGGCGTCGGCTGGGGGAACGGGTTCGGCTGGAACGGGGCTGATCCTGGCGGTGATCACGGTTCGATGACAAGCTGCGGGCATAGCTGCCGGAATGGCCGTGTCCATGATGTGGCTGGTGACGCACCGAACCACCTCGGAACGACCCACGGCGAACGAAACTATGACGACGGGGTCTCCCGGACCACCCGACGTTCTCTGACCGCCGAATCCGCTAGTCTGACGGAGGTCGCCCGGACCACCCGACGACCCTTGACCATTGAAATTGCCGGTACGACGGAGGTCTCCCGGACCACCCGAAGACCCTTGGCCAGCGACATGCACTTCAGAGCGGATGGTGCGGATCCCAAGCTCCGAGTCACCAGGGAAGCCTGGCACTTGAGTGAAGAGCCATGCACGCAGACTTCGCACCCCGGCGTCCTTCATTTGGCCATTTGGGCAGACCGTGTGCTCATTGAAGGTGTCGCCGAACCGGAACAACTCCAATGCTGATCGGCCTGTCTCTGTCACGGCTGCTCCTTGGAAAGGCGCTTCGCTTATCAACGGATGGAGGTTGACAATCAGCTCCTCGAATTCCGTCTGTTTTGCATGGACATAGGGCGGACATGTCCAAAAGAAGCTGACGTGGGGGAAACGACGGAACAGATCGGCCATCATGTTCATCTGCTCCATGATGGATGTCACCGTTTCTCCGGCCAAAAGTGAGTCCCTGCCCATGATTACGACGGCCGCCCGAACTTTGGTCGACAACACAGTCTTCTTGAAGGTGCGGATGAGTTCTGGTAAGGGGGTGTGAAGAATGCGATCATTTGGGCTCCAAAAAGTCTCTTCAAGCGATTCACCGGTCAGTGATCCCTCAGTTGGCCCGATGCAGATTGTCTGGTCCATGAAGCGCGCGAGGTGATGCCCTGACGAATCGCCGATGACGACACGAGGGTGCGCAATCAGGGCGGTGGCCTTGTGAATAACCACGGCGCGGACACGTTCCAGGCTCCATGCACTTTCCGCCAAAATCTGCTCCCACATGCTCCTCTCTCCTTCAGCCAACGTGTCCATGCCCACCGGCGCCTCCATGGCCACTGCACCGAATCCCGTTGCCGCCAGCGCTGACCGACTTTCCAGGCATGTTTCCATCCATTTGGTCAGTGCTTCGAACTGATCTTCCTCGCTCGGAATCCGGCCCGTCGGGATGTGATCCCCGCGCTTCCCGCTGAAAATGCACAGCTCCATCCTGGCTGGCGCAATGACGATCGCCTCCACAAAGTTCCTGGCCGCTGTCAGAGATGCCATTGTGCCGTTTCGGAGCAAAAATGTCGCGAGCAAAGCCTGAAGTGGAGTGTTGACCACCAGGTTGCCGACTCCTGCTGTCAGTGCCGGGTCGATATCGGCCAATTTGAGTTGGCCACACAGTTCGTGGCCCTTTTCCTCTCCACAGGTGCTGGACCAGCTGAGCCGTGCAATTTGAGCAGGTTGCTGTTGCGTCACTTTCTTGGAACCTGAAATTATCTCATCTACCATTTTCCCATTCACTTTTCCATTTCCAACTCCTTTCTTCTTCCTTCCGTTTGTTCCTTTTCTTCCTTTTCCCTCCTCCAAATATTCAATTGTCCTCAATTGAAAAACACCCAAGGGCCCAATCTTATCCCGCCCATCTCGCCCCCATTGTACCGCTGCGTACAATCGCATCGCATTCAAAATGTTCCTAAAAGGGTTCTTGCCCTTCGGAAGGGTGGCGATATTTTCAACACCAGGGGAACTTTAATCAGCCGTTCTAGCGGAACACTGATAGGTTCGGCCTTCTGGTTATCGATCGGAACAAGTGAAGCCGAGGACGCCGATACCTCTAGAATCAAATATGGGCCGAAATGCGACCAAAGCAATTTCTTATGCGGCGAACGACGATGCAGGCCCGGAAACGCGACCATTACCCTCTCCCCTTTCGCAAATTTGTTCGCCGTGACGCAAGGTCGTGCGTCATACCATTGCTTACTCCGTTTCCTTGCCAAGTCTGAATTCATCCTAGCCTCTTCCAACATGGTCAGAAGGTTCTCCCGAAACAATAGAATATACGATTGACAATCTATAGTATACAACGGATTGACAGGGAACGGAACGCCGCCATCTAAAGGAAATCGTGCTGTTCTGCCAAACATTAGCGAGAAGGGCGAAAAGCCGGTGACATCTGACGGGGTTATGTTGTAGGCGAATAATCCATAGGCCAACCTTTCATCCCATGTCCAATTACTCGCTGTGGACCTTTTCAGAATTCCAATTAAGATCCTATTGATGCGTTCCACTAACCCATTGCCTTGCGGATCATATCCCGCCGTAAATGACTGACTTATACCCAAAATTTTCGTCACTTCAGACATTGTTGAATTCAAAAATTCCGTTCCTCGGTCTGAGTGGATTTTTTTAGGCGCCCCAAAGATTAAGATGAATTTTTCGACGAAAACTCTGGCAACATTATCCGCTGATTTGTTGGGGATCGATTCGGCTACTACATATTTTGTAAAATGGTCGACGATGACGCAAATATATTTATTGTTCGAATGACTTGGCCCGATGTCTAGAATATCAATGCATACAAGCTCTAACGGTTCCGAGGACTCCACTACGCGCAACGGTGGCTCATTTGAACGCGCATTTCTTGTGTGGGCGCAAATTCTGCATGCCAGATGAGCCCTAACGCAGTCCGTCAGCATATTTGGCCAGCAAAATTCTATCGAAAGCTGTCGATAAAGCTTTTTGCCGCTCATGTGTCCCGAACAGATTCCTTCGTGCCGTTCTTTAACCAACTTTTCACGAAATTCAGCGGGGACAAACAGTCTTAACCGTCCATCTGGTTCACACAAGTAGAGCGTTCCGTCCAGAAGAGTGTATCGATGACAAATATCGAGCAAACGCTGCCTATCACGCCGATCCCCTGGCAAAATTCGTCTCTCCAAAAATTCGTACACCTCACTCATTTCACTTTCCTTAGTCTTTTCGATCCATTCCTCTCTGTTTCCACACCAATCAAAAACATTTTCTCGTTGCACTGGCATAATCGCTGCACCCACAAAAGCGATTTCACCCTCTTCCCGAGGCTCTTGAACTTGCTCTCCTCGAAGGGCACCCGATCTCGACAGCACATCGGCAATGATATTCACCTTACCCGGTTGAAATTCGACTTTCAGGATGAATCTAGAGTTCAGCTCCAAAAGCCAGCAGTCGACTCGTGCATTCCCTGTCTCGTTTTTACTCCGGAACATCCAGACCAATGCTTTGTGATCGGTAGGCATCATTGTGATGAATTGTGCGAACTTTTTCGCACCAAAACGCACCGCTAATGCTTCCAATTCTGTCGGACAGTAACGCGCTTCATGTTTGGAGCACTGTCTGGAGGCAAAATAGATGGGCCGGACAACATTTTCAGGATCTGACTGACATAGAATCGCAGAAATTCCAATCTTGCTAGCATCAGTCATGATCAAAAATTGGCGTTTCGGATCATTTCGTGCTGCCTCAAAATCGGGAAAGTAGAGGATTGCATCACTCAAGATCTTCTCTTTCAGCTCCACAATTGCATTTCTCTCGGTCTCTCCCATTTTAAACTCAACTCCATCACTTAGTAATCGAAATAGGGGAGCGGCGATCGTTCCGAATGAATAAATAAATTTCCGATAGTATGTGAGAAAACCCAGCAACGAATGCAATTCCTTTTTCGTAGACGGAAGTGGCAGATCGACGACTGGCTTAACCTTATCTGCATCCATTTTAATGCCATTCCGAGTTAGTACATGTCCCAAAAAAGGCAACTCC
This sequence comes from Rotylenchulus reniformis, assembly GCA_001026735.1. Classification (NCBI taxonomy): domain Eukaryota; kingdom Metazoa; phylum Nematoda; class Chromadorea; order Rhabditida; family Hoplolaimidae; genus Rotylenchulus; species Rotylenchulus reniformis. The sequence goes on along the minus strand of LDKF01000796.1, from coordinate 14,246 downwards.
ACTGCACAAAAGTAGCACTTCGAGAGTTTTAACTTGAGACCAGCATCCAGGATCCGAGCAAAAACCATTTCTAAATGCTGCAAATGTTCCTCGAATTATGCTGATGCAATCAGTATATCATCGATGTAAACAAAAACGAAATCATTGATTAGTCCATCGAAAAGGCGTGACATGAATCTCTGAAAGGTAGCCACAGCATTCGATAAGCCGAAGGGCATCACAACGAATTCGTGCAATCCGAACTCGGTAATAAACGCCGTTTTTTCCACCGAGTGCTCTGCCATCCGAATCTGCCAGTATCCGGACATGAAATCTAGGGTTGTGAAAAATTTTCTCGCTCCTAGCATCAGAAGAGTATTATCGATATTTGGCAGGGGAAAACTGTCTTTCCGAGTCACGGAATTTACACCGCGGTAGTCCACGCAAAATCGAAGGGTTCCATCCTTTTTTGGCACAATTACAATGGGACTTGCCCAGGGCGACTGAGATGGACGAACAAGGCCCCAACCCAAATAATCCTGAAGCATCTCAGCAACTTTTTCTCTGTATGCGTAGGGAACTGGACGCATTCTCTGCCGAATTGGTGTGGAGTCTCCCGTCTCTATCTCATGTTCTACCAGATCAGTTTGCGTCAATTCCTCGTCATAAAGTGCGAATATTCCATCAAATTCGCTGATAAGATTATCCAATTCAAGACTTTCTGGCTCCGATAATACTCCTACTCTACCTTCTAGCAGCCCCTCGAATCCATCCTTCCGAAAATCCACCTCGAAACAGCGAATTGCCGAAGCCGACTTTCCAATCGATGAAGAATCCAGAAAATTTTCGGCGTCTTCTACTTTTAGAACCCGTTCACTTTCACCGACCACGGATCCTTGATCCAGAAAAACTGTAGAGGACGACCAATTGGTGATTGGAGCTATACATTTACCGCCATTTCTTGAAACAATCGTAGGTTCGACTCTTATTTCTGCCCTTTCTGCCGAAGAAACCAAAATGTCTCCCTCCGATATTCCGCAGTCCATTTCGACGAGTTTAGCCGATCGCGGTTCCAAAATTGTCTTGTAGATGACCGTCAAATGATCTTTTCTGTCTGGTTCCGAAGTTTCAAAATCAATCATGGCTTTACTGGGTCCATCGTAGAGTTTAAAACCCAAACTTCCAAGAGCATTGGTGCCAAATAACAGATCAAAACCAATTGGAGCCTTTGTCACATGAACGAGAACATCCACCGGCCCACTGCAACCACGGCGGAAAATCGGAAGTGTCACTGCACCCAAGCAGACCAAGGATTTTCCGTTCACATCCAGGATATTCGTACTCGATCGCGAAAATCCGGTGGAATCCGAAGTGACATTACGTTCCCTTACTAATTTGTAGAAAAACTCAGCACCAATTAACGATATTTGGGCGCCGCCGTCCAACATTGCATCAGTTTCTAGCCCAAAAACTTCCACACGCGCTGCCATCACTTTTCCAACTGAAGCCGGCGTCTCTTTTTCATCTCCTTTTTCTGCAATTTGGATGTTCCCGAAAAATTGTTCTGCTTCCGATGACAATTCGATTTTACCCAAGCGAAGATTGTCGCTTCGAACCTCATTGTGTTGACTAACCAAGTAGTTTTGCTTGAGAAAATTTCTCGAAGGCTGCTGCCTGTTCGTATTGTTCGACACCCTTCCCAAATTACTTGATCCTCCTCCACCTATCGGTGAATTATTTGCCCTAGTCGGTACAAAATTTTGCCCTCCGTTGTTATTGACCATAAAATTATCGCGCGATTTATTCATTCGAGGCTGAGGACAATTACGGGACAAATGTCCCGGCTGATCACAATTATAACAACGCCACGTGTTCCTCTGTTGTTGCTGGCGAAAATTGTTCGTAGTAGAGAAATTTTGGCTGCTTGATGAATGCTGACTATTGCCGTATCTCGGGTTCTGATTGAATCTTTCAGAGGTGCCGATGCCTTCTGTGTTGCGAGCAAAACGCCTTGTCGCTTTTTGAGTAGACTCAGCACGCGCTGCTAATGAGACAAAGTGATCCAGGCTCATCCCAGGAGTTCGAATCAATTCTAAATTCATTGCCAAATCCGGATTTCCCATTGCACGGATCAAGAATTTGATCGAATACTCGTCTGCCAAATGTTGTGTTAGGCCAGGGTATGCACTGTTAACTAAGCTCGAAATCCGCGTGGCCAAGTCATCAATCTCCTCGTTGTTATGTCTTCTAACTCCGATCATCAGTTCATCGAAAGCATTCAATTGCTTCGCGTCCGTTTCCTCCAAATGGCGAAGCATTTCCCGGCGAATTAACTCATACCGGTAGGGCTGCGTAGCCTTTGCAGTTTCAAATGCTCTTTCGGCTCTGCCATAAACTTTACTCTCTAGAGCTCTAACTCCATGAAACCCTTGAACATTCTGCCGAACTGGAGGGTTTACCCTAACTTGGGGTTGATTATATCCAGCTCCAGGATCATTATATTGTCGCTGGTGATGCAAACATTGCGACTGTAAACCCGACTGATGAGTGGCCGCAATTATAGATACCCGGTGCTGCTCGAGCACATTCTGCTGATATCCCGCAAAACCCCCTAACATCTGATTATTCAGCGCCGCAACTTGCTGTTGTGCACCCCCATTTAGGTTTCCCAATCCGTGCAAATGGTCATTATAAGCTGGTGTCGAAGTCAGAGGATATTCATCCTGATCACTCGCATATGAGTTCTGTAGACGCGGGTCCCCTACATCCATTCTTATGTTCCGCCTTGACAACTCATACCTAACACTTTCAGCCACCATATTTCGCAGATTATCTTCCCCTGTACCTTGCTGATCAACATTCGCGCCATTGCCACCACCCGCACCTGCGGCCAGCCCCTGCNCATGAAACCCTTGAACATTCTGCCGAACTGGAGGGTTTACCCTAACTTGGGGTTGATTATATCCAGCTCCAGGATCATTATATTGTCGCTGGTGATGCAAACATTGCGACTGTAAACCCGACTGATGAGTGGCCGCAATTATAGATACCCGGTGCTGCTCGAGCACATTCTGCTGATATCCCGCAAAACCCCCTAACATCTGATTATTCAGCGCCGCAACTTGCTGTTGTGCACCCCCATTTAGGTTTCCCAATCCGTGCAAATGGTCATTATAAGCTGGTGTCGAAGTCAGAGGATATTCATCCTGATCACTCGCATATGAGTTCTGTAGACGCGGGTCCCCTACATCCATTCTTATGTTCCGCCTTGACAACTCATACCTAACACTTTCAGCCACCATATTTCGCAGATTATCTTCCCCTGTACCTTGCTGATCAACATTCGCGCCATTGCCACCACCCGCACCTGCGGCCAGCCCCTGCACATCCACATTCAGCAATTGTCGCCCGACTTCGGAGTCTGCCATGGATCTGACTGAAAGATCGTGATTCGTCAACTCATCTTGCCCAATTCTATTCTGGAAGTTAAGGTCCGGGCCCGGGTGAGAGAAATTTTCAGGCTGTCTATCAAATGAAGGATGGTCATCGCCACCGATTATCATCATCGGCGGATTGTGTGGTGGCTGCTGCTGGTCGCGTGGAACTGCATGGCCCTCATAGTCAACGATAACGCCAGTATTCAGTGCACGCTGGCGAGTGAGGTGAGGCGAGCGGTTAATCATTGAAGGCCAGGTTTCAATCCAAAAGTTTGTTCTGCTTTCCAAACTTACGAAAGATGAAGAAAAAATCGTCGAAAATGGCGAGAAAAAAAAGTTAAGGTTTTTCGCGTCCTTAACTTTCTGTCCGGTGAGTATTCACGGCGTCGTCGAAAGTAAAATCCTTCCCGGTATTTTACTTAGGTTCAATTGAAGATAATTCACGGCGAAAAACAAATAGGGTTCGTACCGAATCCCCTACTGTTCGGCGAAAGTCGGAGGTGTTGCACAATTATCGTCCTTACCGGATCGATAATTATCTGGAGATGACGCCGCTGTTTTGTTATCCCCTTCCCGGCTTGATAACAAATTCGAAAAACGACGATGTGTGTTGAAATTGCTGGTCCCTTACCGGATTACCAACAATCGACGAAACTATTCGAATATTTGCTGACCCCTTACCGGATTGTCAACAAATTCCAAGCAGAAAAATCCTTAACTATTGTCCTTACCGGTACAATAGTAATCACAAATCCCAAGAAAAATACTGCTCTCGATTTTATTTCTATTTCCTAAATTCCCCAAGCCGAACAGCCGCTAAACTCACCGTTCTGTTCCTCGGGTAGCGCCAAATAAAATAAAATTGGAGACCAGAATGGGAAAGATAGGGTCGAAATTAATACCGAACTCTTTAAATCAATTCAAACCACAACAATTATTTATTTTTGGGAGAACACTGCACAATTAATATTTCGGTCCACCAAAAAAAGTGTATGAAAAAATACAAACAAAGTCAAATAAGGATTTTGGGGACGGAATGCCAAAAAAACAAATACACAAATTTCGAAAAGGGAAATCAAAGAACAATTAAGACAACAAAATATCTTCTTTGGTCAAAATTCCTACATTATCGGGATCGGCAATTTCGGGATAGGGATCAAAAATCCCGATCCCGAAACATCGGGATCCCGGCCGGGATCCCGATCCCGATCTACCCTACTACAAACCATCATCAAGGGTCACTGGCGACCCAGCACCTGCAATTCGAACCAATTATAACTAGAACGCGGAATAAATATTTATTGTAATAAGAATTTTTATTTGCTTTAATTTTAACAAAAGCTTAACATCTACATCACGTGAACCATCACATCATAATCTGTGGGTGTGCTAAGCGGCTGTGTGTACAAACCATACCTNGCATTACAATGCAACAGAGCATAGCCAAACTCCAAACTTGAAATTGGAGAGAACCTAAAAAGTACAAAAAGGAAAGGAAAAAGTTAATAGAGATAACATGATTTTTGCATTGTGAAAATAAAATATTCAATCATAAGGCGATTGGTCAAATTAAAAAAAGCAAAATATAAGATTCAAATTTAAAAAAATCAAAAAAATTTCGGGATCCCGGCCGGGATTGAAATCTTGAATTTCGGGATTCGGGATCCCGCGTTCGGGATCGGGATCGGCAATTTCGGGATCGGGATCAAAAATCCCGATCCCGAAACATCGGGATCCCGGGATCCCGATCTACCCTACTTCAAACCATAATCAAGGGTCACTGGCGACCCAGCACTTGCAATTCGAACCAATTATAACTAGAACGCGGAATAAATATTTATTGTAATAAGAATTTTTATTTGCTTTAATTTTAACAAAAGCTTAACATCTACATCACGTGAACCATCACATCATAATCTGTGGGTGTGCTAAGCGGCTGTGTGTACAAACCATACCTCGGCAAGGGGAGGGGGCGGTTTCGAGTCTCCGATATTCCCAATTTGTATGGGCGTCGCCAATTGTTATGCTCCAATCCCAATGACGAATAGTAAATAAAATATTTATTTAAGTTAAAGTGGAAAATAATATTGGGCGAAAATATATTGGGTTCGGTGGAGCAAAAGAAATATGGAAATTGGGAAAGATATGAAAGTAATTTGGGGATGACAATGGGGAATGAATTATCGAAAGAGGGGAAGGGTCTACAGTATCTAATCGATAATGGGAGGGACAGATTGGTCAGGGACACATGTGATCATCAATCGGGTCCCACCCAAACAGGAACCAATTGGTAGAATTTAGGAGTTTTTACTTGAGATTTTAAAGGTTTAGTAGCCAGATTTAAATTACAATAAGGTTTTATTCTGCTTAAAATACAGTTCAAATTTTAAAATTTTTAGTAAATATTTCGAATTATGCGAGATTTTTCATATTTTTCGAGGTTTCGAGATTCGAGATCTCGAAGATTTTTCGAGACCGATCTCGATTCGAGATTCTCGAAAAATCTTGAAAAATCTCATCTCGATCCGATCTCTAATACAGACGACGAGAGAAGGTGGGATGGGAAACAGTGGGATGGGAATACAACTATAACGGCGGAGGCTAGGTGATTCGGGGCGCTTAGGAATAGGAACAGTCACTCTATGTGATGCTGAGGTTCTATGTCGTTTCCTAAAAATTTGGCAAAAACGGGTTTCATTGAACTGATTTTTGAATAACCAATGGAATAAACCAATTAATAAGGATTTTTCAAAAAAAGAAATACTAGCAAGAATCCTTTTTTGGCTGACGGGACGAATTGATTGGACGAATAGTTGTAGCGTACTGAATTGATTCCTTCTTGGAGATCTAAGTCATGTATGTTCTGAGGTTTATTCTTCAGTGAAATTTTTAATTGATTTCAAATATAATAATAATTTCTACAGGTTCTGCTCAACAGCACCCATTCAATTCATTTATGGGTTTAGAATTTATAATTCATTGAAGCATATGTCTACAAATTTTTCGTAATAACGTCATACAAAATTTTATTGTATTGGTTTATTCCATTGACAAGGCAATTATTTTGATTTACAGATCGAATCATGGTCGGTAATCTAGGTGCAGCACTTGACTACTCATAAATCAGTTCTGGTTAAACTATGTCTTTTTTATGGTTGGATCTTTGGATGACGTATATTTTTTGTTATTACTTATTTAACAAAATTTAGAACATTAAAACAAAAATCAGTACCGAAAGCACAATTTTTATCTGTATAAAAGCTTGTTTCCTTTAAATATATCCCATCCCTAAAATTAAATTGTCAAAATAAATTCTTGAATTTACTGCCTACTAAACAATGTCATTCTTCATGCAAATTTTCTTCTTCTTATTGGCCTTATCAGAAATGCTTAACAATCCTGGATGCACCGCGCCAAATGGTATATTTTTAATTATTCGTCTTAAACATGGAATATTAAATATAAGATTTTGGTATTGAGGTGGGGGGGGGGGG